>JARGYV010083986.1:0-23216 GCA_029532675.1 Ornithodoros moubata
GCCATGATACGATGCACTGTCCGAGCGCTCCAAACAAACTGAGCCCCAGCAGCAATGCCAGGGCAGTCTAGTATCAAGACGAAAGCATTCCAACCAGCTGTTACCAGCGTCAAGTTTCAGGGGATTATCCAGGGACAAAAGAAAATGAGCCAGAGAGGTTAATGAATGATCCCTCTTGGTTCGCCCTTGTCCGACTTAGCGCCCGAAACAGTGTCCTACTTCCGAGATAGGGGGTTGTCCGAGATATGGAATCCCCTCCCCATGTATTCTCAATGCGAGCCCGCTGGTGCAATGGCATCTTGCCCTACATAGGGAGTTGTCCGAGGTAGGGAGGTGTCCGACTTTGGAGGTTTTACTGTACTTCTTACTCATGGCACTAGTAGTGGTGTATGATTTCAGGCTTTGCAATTTTTGGGCACATCCTCTTTAACGAATTGATCTTTTACAACAAATTTTTTTTATGGTCTCCTGAACATCGTTGTATATTTTCGTAGTCTTACAAAATTCTGCTGAGGTCTGGAACAGGGTTTGTTTCTTGCTTAGCATTCGAATATACGTGGTTTACAGTCCCCTGGAAGTTGATTGGGTTTAAATATTCTTGTGTCGAGATGTTGTACTTATCTTCCATAGTCATCTGTGTTGGGCACATTCAATAAAAGACTTGCAGTATCTGGGAGAACATGAGGCTACAGAACACACAAAAATTTGCTCGAGGCACAATGTATTCTACACAAAAAAATAGTTCATATGTGGTTTTTAGGGGATATTTTATTAAGCAGGAGACATTTGTGAAAATGGGGTTGCTTGGCATATTAAATGTGGATTGCCACTGTATGTAGCCAAAGATTAAAAGTGCCAAAATGTGACAAAGAGGGTCATGCAGCCTTGTACTGCTAGCACTGCTGGTGAGTGTAACATACAAACATGGCCAAATCATTCTGCAGCCAAGTGCACCCAGGCGTCCAAGCAACATGTCCCCCAAGGCAAGCCCTTCTCGCACGCCAAGTCGAAAGGCCACCACCTCACGCGACGGTGCCTTCTTGGGCTCCTATTCCAGTGATCCTTCCGACAGCATTCACGGTGAGTTGCTCTGAAACACGATGTTTTTGTAAATGACGCATATTGGTATCGTTAATTTCCACCCAGGTTCCACAAGTATGGCGGACGGTGGTTCCATACAACTTTCAGACGAACTCGACCAATCAAACCTTGCTTACGGAGTAAGTAGAGAAACGAGATAAGGGAGAGAGATGGTGTGAGCTTCATTAGAAGGTGGGAAATATTGCAAAAGAAAGTATGCTTTGTGAGCAACGCATGCATCAATAGGTATATAAACACAGCTCTGGTTTCTGTGCAATATTCCCTGGAATGATTTGTGGCTTCCTGGTACCAGGTTGCAGATTGCTTTTATTCTTGAAATTGCTTCCTGCTTACAGAAGGATTGTTGATAGTTTCTGTTTGTATTACTTAAAGTAACCCAACAAAGGCTTGTCAGATTGACATGTCATCTGCAGCCACTTAATTGTCAATCCCTCCATGATAGTTTGCCTGCAGATTATTGGAAACTACAGTACATGTCAAATTTGCAACATAACTCTCACTCAGGTGATGCGGAAGTGAGACTGCATTGCCATGCGCATACTTACCAAGTGGTGAACATCATTTGATATGTACCATATTTCTTCACATGTATAATCTGAAGTAATTTTTTCACTCCTAACGAAGAAAAGTGAGTTTGAGCTTACAGGCAGATACGCTGCATGGGTGCACTTAAAAAAAGAAACTAGTTTATTTAACGGGTATGTAAAAGATTAAGCAAAAAGATTAATAGGGCCCGGATTTTTAGGCACTAAAAACAATGAAATAGGCAGCATTTAACCCTAAAAATCACAAAATAGGCAAATATAGGCAGGATCTTTGAAAGGCTCTTATTTCTACATTTGTTCATCATTGTGATTAATTTCATGGCAACAAGCCCTCGGCAATTTCAAGCTCTCGGAAAGTCACGACCCGAGATGGAGCCTTTACAAAAAAACTTTTTGTTGTTGGAAACCACAGAGTCCACCTCAGGAAAGGAATGGCGGATGACTTCAGCGACGTGGTGCATGGCACGTCACGTGAATCATTTTGGAATACAGTACTTTCAGTCCTTTCCCAGCCTTACACATGTAGGAAGCACCGTCTGTCACGAAAAGGAGAACCTTGTCTTACTGTGTGCTTCCTGGCCACAGAAGCTCCAGAGATGCCGTAAAAAAAATGGGCAGTAGTTGAGGGGTTCATTTTGTCAAGGGCCTCTGTATTCAGTGGGATGGGGTGCGATGATTCCTCTGTCTTCGATACTCCCACGACGAAATTTGCCACATAGCGTCCACTATCGTCCGTACTTTCATCCACAGACACCCACACATATTTTTCGCCAGTCTCCATCCTGATTGCCAGCGTCTCCTCGTAACACTTTTTTACGTACCTTTTCCTCAGTGTTGACTCATCGGGTATGCGTTCCTTCGTATATTTCTCTAAGGAGCACCAGAGGTCACTGTTTTTTTTTAACTTCCAGAGTCGTGTATCTGTGGACAGAAGTGCAGCGCACAGATCCTTAGAAAATTAATTCACTTTGGACCATCCGTTAAACGTGTCAGTTAAGAGCTGCGGAGCTGCCACCTTCTTCCTCTTGGCACTTGAAACATGTTTCTGTGTTGCGATGTGTTGGGCAACGTGACACCCTCTGTCGCTAGCAACTGACGTTTCACATGCCTTGCAAAAAAGTATGCTTCCGTCCGTAGAAAGACGTCCCCGAATTCGGCAACCCATCGTCTGCAAAGACGGTACTGTTCTCCTGGTACTGCTTTCTCCTTTGGCATGTCTCGTATGGCGCGGGGGCAATATTGTCACGAATGGAGTGTACACGTCAGACTGAATGAGTAACTGGTCAACTTGGCTATAGGGAGAGACACAGCCGCACTCAGAAAGTTGCCCGACTTGGGCTATACTTCGGTTTATAAGGGCACCGCGGAAAGTTCTTGTATCCTCGAGGGGCGCGTGTCACGTGATAAGTGGGTCAAGGGCCGACCATGTGACAAAGGACAACTTAGTAGCCTCTCATCAGGGGCAACCCGTGCATGTGGAGAGACTGCCGGAACGAGACAGCTGGTCGTGATCTGGTTTCTTTTCTGACTCAGTGGACATGTCCTTTGTGGGGATGACCTTTAAGTCAGCCATGTAAAGATGTGTAAGCTAGGCTTATGCATACCTTTTTGCTTTTGTGGCGCATTTATGTTGTGACTCACGCCACAAAGCCTCCATGCCATAAAGGAAAAACAAGGGATTATAGGATACAATAAGTGGGGAAAAGGCAGTTTTGAGACAGAAAAGGAGACAAAGCAGATAAGCTGGAAAATGATTTAGGTATTTATAGGCATTTTTAGGCAAATGCCTAAAAATCCGGGCACTAGAGATCAATGTTCCGACGGGTCCCAAAACATGCTTTAAGGACGCCTATTTCGCTGACTATGTTATATATTTCTCATGATATAAAAATACTTTGTACAATGTGCCATTTGAACGTAGCAGTGTACTACATGCCTTTGTGATTACTGTCGGATTGGATAACCTGAGTGGAGAAAGAGGTAGTGTTGGCAACTGAGAAAGCCAAGGTAAGAAGGAAACTGTTCACTGTTTTGGGAAACGAGAGAACGCCTGCAGAAACATAGTGGAAATGGTGGCAATGTGAGAAAACACGGTAATGTGATTTGTTGCCAAGATAAAGTATGTCTCTGGTGAGAACTATGAAATGTATTTTTTGCATTTTCTATGCAGCCTTCTCGTCCAGTGTCTGCAGAGCTGCCTGGTAGCATGCCGTCTACAAGAAGGACCGCACGTAAGACTGCTTTTACACTGGGAGAAGATGTTGCATCATTGGAATATGAGACATACCTTCAAATGGCCGTCCATGGGTTTATGTCGAAGCTAGACATTCAGGTAATTTTCATACATTGTCTTGCTTCTCTCTCCACAAAAGGCAGGAGATAGATGCTATATATAGATAGATAGAAGATACATGCTATAAATGAGTGCAGCTCATATATAAGTGACATCAGTTTTCTAACTGAAGACACACAAAAAAGTGAGCGTGGAGTAAGCTGAACACCATCGTTTCATCTAGTGAAGGTGCAGTTGTGTAAGCACTAGGCCAATCAGCTTAGAGGCTAAACATGTTTGTTGTGTCACATAAATATTGTCAGGATGAAGAATTCATTCGTCAGAAGGTGACTGTTAAGGAGTTTCTACCTGGTGAGTTCCTCAGCAGACAAGACTCTGGAGAGCAAACATATTTGAGCTACATACTTTCCGGTAGCCTCACTGTATCCCAGAAGACTTCCATCAAGGACACAGAGGTACATTCCTGTACATTCCATACCTGCAGTGCAACAATGCAAGTCTAAAATTGTTTGAGGCAACATGCTGTAAGCTACTCGCAGATTTGGACTTTGCAGAAAGAAGCACTTTAAACCCTAGGACTGCATCTTCGTTAGCATCTAGTCAGCTGTATTCTAATAGTGTTTTTTTCGAGTGTAACACATACAAGGGTTGACCAAAAAGTTCCCAGACTGATTTTATTCCCGACAAACATAGGGTAGCACGAGGGTACAGTGGGCCCATCTGGGAGACGTGACCAGTCAGCGTGCCGCATGTTGTCACCAGATCTACTCTGGGATCAGAGTTATTAGCAATTTTCTGGCAAGATCCTGTTTGCGATTTCGTCATGGTTATCAAACATGAGCGGAGAGAACGAATGTCAAGGTTTGTGTCAAAATTGAGAAATCTGCAACAGAAACGTTTGAGATGATTCGGCAAGCCTATAGTGATTAATCACTGAGCCATACAACGTGTTTTGAATGGCACGCACATTTTAGAGGTGGCAGGACTTCATTGGACGTCGAACGGTCAGGAAAACCATCCACAAGCAGCATGGTGAGAAAAAATGAAGGATGTAATGCATGAGGATCGCCGGGTCACGATAAGAGAAGTAGCTGACATGGCTGATGTGTCACTTGGAACCGCTCAGGCGATCCTCACGTGCAATCTGAACATGCGTCGCGTGGCTGCCAAATTTGTGTCCAGAAATCTTTCCACGGAACAAAAGTGGCATTGTGTCAAAGTCTGCCAAGAAAGCCTCCTCTGGGAGGCACGGGATGACCCAAACTTCATGTCAAGGATCATTACTGGTGACGAGAGTTGGGTCCATGAGTATGACCCTTAGACCAAACAGCGATCATTGCAGTGGTGAAGTTCACGATCTCCAAAATCCAAAGAAGGCAAGGAAGGTCAGAAGTGCAACGGAAAGCATGTTGGTCGTATGCAGTATTTGCAACATTTGCAGTATTGTGCACCGAGAATTTGTCTCTGCGAGCAATGTGAACTGTACTGCAAAATTTTGATCGCCTGAGGTAGGTCATTAGGCAAAAAAACGTTGTGAACTGTGGCGTGAAGACTACTTCGAATGGAATAGGGCAGAAATTTGAATAAATGATCTGGTTGCATCTTTATAGGGCTAGTTGGGAAACTTTTTGATCAACTTTCGTATATCTTTGAGGTTGTGTACGTGTAATGTTCTGATACTGGGGGAAATAACTAGTTTTGCAACTGAAAGGGAATATATTTGCCATATCCAACATTGCTTGGGTCTAGTGTACGTTCTGTTATTATTAATTGAGGTTTAACTCTACAAACCTTTCATTGAAACTCTTATGAATGAACCAGGATGTTCATAGACAAGCCATTGTTATCCATTGGGTACTTGCACCAGTTACTGTTGTGTGTTGAATGTATGTAGGACGTGCTCTATGTTGCCCATGCCGGAGAACTGGTTGGAGCTCTGGAAGTCCTGACCGGTGAGCCCGCGATCTTTACCCGAAGGGCCAAGGTTGTGTGCCGTGTGGGACTTATTCCTTCCATTAGTTCTTATGAGTAGGTACCTCCTCCTAAGCTTTGAGACACGACTGAAGTTCAGTGTAGATAAAGTATGCACCTTGTATCCTCTCAGAATTTTACGTCTGAACCCTGCAGCAGTTTTGAACGTGGCACGTGTCGTGATCGAGCGGCTCTCTCCTTTTGTGCGACAGATAGACTTTGCCATGGAGTGGATGTATGTAGAGTCTGGACGTGCTATCTATAGGTAGGTTGCCACACCTGCTTTCGTGCCGCGCCAGCAACTGTTATAAAATGGAACACCATTTATCAATATTTTCAACGTCCAGGCAGGACGAACCATCAGACTCGACAGGAATTATCTTGAGCGGTCGTTTACGGTCGGTGCTGACACGGCCAGATGGGAAGAAGGAGATGGTGGGAGAGTATGGCAGGGGGGACCTTGTAGGCCTTGTAAGTATCACCCATCACTGCATCTGTCTAGATTCTCGTGGCATGTGTCTATTTCTTTTCCAGGTGGAGTTACTGACAGGTGCCAAGCGAGCTACTACAGTCATGGCTGTCAGGTAGGCTGTCATTGGGTCAGGCAGCTATTGTGATGTTTTGACATATTTATATTTCACCTTTGTAGAGATACAGAGTTGGCAAAGCTTCCAGAAGGGCTGCTCAATGTAATCAAGATTAAGTACCCAGTGGTATGTACAGGCCTGTTTCTACCATTATAAGCTAAATTGAAATAGAGCGATGCAAATATCAGATTCTGGTGTGCTGTTTGAAAATGGATGAAGGGTAACAATATATTTTTTCCATTGTTTAAGGGGTATATACAGTCATACCTCGCTTATCCGTAACTCATGCGTCCAGAAAACTTGTTATTCGTACTGTATTTGTGCGCACAGACCATCTGCCATACATTTTTGATTGTGTAATCGATAACTCGTTATCAGTACCCTGACATCACAATCTTAGGACAATGTTGCCAAGCCATTATATTGCGGCCCTGTTAACCAGAATGCAATTGTCACGTCACTATCCTTGGAGATCTCTGGTTCTTCCACTTTCGTCTGGAAGCGACATTGGTCATGGATGCACCCCAAGAAGTACCTGACCCAGTTCTAGCTGATTAGCATCCAGTTAAGGTCACGCCCTTACTTGCTGTACCATTCAAACACGTTCCATCGCACAACTATTCTGTTTATGGACGCGTGTTTACGGCTCCTGAGAAGAGGGAAAGGTGTCCGCTTTCAGCTGGTGACAAGAAGTCTATCTGCGTGTTTCATGACCAGAAGAAAGTATGTAGTCTCCAGGCCTGGATCAAACAGCCCCTGGCAAAGATGGTGTTGGCAAATCTACAATGTACGACATCCTCAGGGACAGGAGCCTGACTTTGTATCAAAAACTTCGGTAAAAACAAGATCACTTGTGACAAGCACTGCTATACTTTGAGCAGCAGGGTGAAAACCTTCTGTTGTTTGTGCGTCCAAAATACTAAATAGTTTTGGTCATAATGCACACTGTTTTAGACTTGATTTGCTCATCCAGAAATTTCTTGTCCAGATAGTAGACAATGGGAACCAAGATCTCCGGACAAGCGAGGTTTGGCCATATTCTAATAAATTCATGGGGTGAAAATCTGCAGGGGAAAGCAGGTGGAAGAACCTAATTTTAGGTGTATAACAAGTGCTTGAAATTTCCAAGGCTATCAGGTGACAACCACCAGCAGTAGGGTTGGTCTGTTTAATATTCACATTCTGAATTCCTGCTTGAAACTTGCAAAAATTCATGGGTGCTTGTGAGTAACTGCAAAGTAACCTGCATCTGCAGAACCTGTATCTATTATGATTACCACTTGAAATAGTTGAGTTGATGCTAACATCATTAGTTTCTCTAGGTTGTGACACGTCTCATCCACTTACTAGGACATCGCCTCCTTGGTAGTTTGCAGAGGGGGGACACAGTCACAGGTATGTTACACATGTTCTAGCTCTTGTGCAAGTGTATATACTTCACTATGATCACCACATATGTTGGGATTGGAGGGCAAAGAAAAAGCAGCAATTGCTGCTTGCAAAAAAATCAGCTTCATCCCACGTGGCACAGTGTGTTTACTTACACAAAAAATGTGTTGACACAACAGAGCTAAAATGGAACATGTGCATTATTATATTATACAAAACAAATGCAAGCGGCATGCAAAACAACAAGCCGAAATGACGCTTTATATCATTAAGGTAAAAAAACAGATACTCCGTTTTACCAAAACAATCAGACGAACATAAGTGCAGACAAAAAAATGTCCAGTTCAGAATGTACGAAATGCGCTACGCACCAGAAAAAATAACCCTTATACATATTGAATATGTCCCAAACAGTTGTCCATTTCAATCAAGAAGCTGATTTAATGCTTTGGGGAGAAAGAATTCCAGTGATTCCATGCTGATGCTCGTTGAAGTGCAAACTTGTTTTCAGAACATGGTGATTTATAATGTGTTGATTGATAAAGGGGGTTAGGTAAGGTAATTTTAGGGACGGTTTCATTGAATACCTGGTATCCGGTTCAACTTCTATAAAATCAGGCGAGATTAAAATGATAAAACTTGTTGAATGTCATTGTGTCAAATTTTGAGAAGAGAAGGGGCAGTGTGTACTGTGTATTACTTTGTGTCGTACATCCTCACACCAAGTTGTAGTGGTAAAATATGCTTTGTGTTGTGCAATATGTCTATTGTTTGCGACATCTTCCCTGCCACATAATCAACATGCACACTATAGGGGAGAGTCTCAGAAAGTTCATTCCAAGAATTTTGAACGAGCTTCCTACTTTCTAACATTATCATGACCAATCTTCAAGTCTAGCATGCATTCTAAGACTTTATTTTTGGGTCTGAAAATATAGCACGGGGTACTGAAAGTTGCTTAAGCCGCAGAGAAAAATGTTTTCCTACTCTCAACTTGTTTTACGATAGCACCTGTCACTCGTGCAGCTGCCTCCCTGATCTCTCGTCCTACCGGGTCCAACTTTGCCACGATTGCGGTTTTGGCTGTAAACGAAGAAGTTCCCCTGTCAACATTCACACTCGAGCTGAACCATGCATTGGAAAGCATTGGTATATCCGTCTTCTAATGCAACTACCTATGTATGTATCTATTCACTGATGGCTGCCACCCCATGCAGGTCCCGTGTTCCGGCTTACTTCAGAATATATACGAAGGCACCTAGGGCCGTCTGCTCTTGACACGTGAGTCTTGACCAGTATGTTATGTTACAGCCTTAAACAGCTCTGTCATGTAGGTCAAATGAATATCGTCTTTGCAACTGGCTGGGACAACAAGAGGACAGGCATAAAGTCCTTCTGTATCAATGTGACAGTGACATGACTTCGTGGACCCAACGGTGCATCCGTCAGTCTGACTGCATTCTCATAGTTGCGCTTGCGGACCAAGAACCCGTTGTTGGTCGTGTAGGTCACCTTAGATTCTTAATTTTGTAGCCCTAGTGGCCTTTCATCACCAGGGCAGAACGAAAGCTTTACATAAAGTTTCCTGCATTAGGCTTTCTCTTTATAAGAGTGAGCTTCAAAAATTATCTTTTGCGTGTCTAAGTTGAATGGTGAGATGCAGTACACTGACAGTTTGTTGGATTGATCATAGCAGTTTACATGCCAGTTCTGTACTACATACTCATAACTTCAATAATTTGCTGCTTTTTCCACTTCTAATATAATTGCAAAAGCTTAAACGTTTGCCAGTGTTGGTACTCTACTGTTTACTCCAATGGCAGTGATGGTGTTGCAGTTGGAGCAACAAGTTGAAAGTGTGGCTCAGCGGACTCAGAAAGAACTGGTTCTGCTTCACCGTGAGGGATCAGACAGGCCGCACAACACAGTTGCATGGCTCAACATTCGCTCCTGGTGTTCCTCCCACCACCATATTCGTTGTCCAAAGCGTATGTTTGCCAAGAAGTCTCCAGTACGGATCGTAAGTGTGACTTTATCTGCCAGGTCTTGGCAGCAAATTACAAGATGAGGTTCTCTGCTACTTCTTTCCCAGATGGAAGTGTACAAGAAGCTGGGAGCAGTCAGTGTACACTCTGACTTCGCAAGGCTGGCACGGTTTCTGACAGGTACCTCTATAGGCCTTGTGCTCGGAGGTGGAGGAGCACGGTAAGCATGGGATCATCTTCAGTTCCGGCATTTTAAGGTTGAGCATCTCCCGGGTGCTACGGTCTCAAGGAAGGCTTTTTGTATTGGCATATGCTAGTGCATAGCTAAAGATGAAGGGATACAGAAGCAGAGGCAACATGGGAGAATTAAGAGATGATGCTCAGCTACCTAATTTTTTGCAACCTAGCCATGACCCGGCAGACGCCGAACGTGCTGGTGTCACTAGTTTTACTTTGAGATACCAAAGTATGCCCACGAGTATCCTATCAACTTTGTAGTGGCTCTAGTTATTGCTTTGCAGTTATGTCTTATTTTCAGGATTCCTGGAGCCAGTAAAAATAAATAAATAAATACAAAAGTTCTGGTCCCTTAATTTCAAAATGTCAAGATATGTGGTGCTGCACACTAAAGAGCTCCAAAATGAGCATCATAGTGCATAGTAGTATTCTTTTACTGAGTCTTGGTTTGGACAGTGAACCACACAGTTCTAGTTAAAAAAAAATTGCCATTATTTTATCTTGTGTGGAACATTTGTGCAACATTAGCTAATGTTTTGGTTTGACTAAATAGATGCATTTGTGTTACAGAGGCTGTGCACATGTAGGCATGATTCGAGCCATTTATGAAGCAGGCATTCCCATTGACATGGTGGGAGGGGTGAGCATTGGGTCCCTGGTCGGAGCCCTGTGGTGCCAAGAGGTGAACGTCACAACATTGGTGCAAAAAGCACGTCACTGGTCCAAGGTCTGTAGGCTGTTTGATTCTATGGGGCACTGGATGTGAAGAGGGCTCGCTCTGTTGCAGCAAATGACGTCCATATGGCGTCAACTGTGGGATCTCACCTATCCAATCACAGCTTGGTTCACTGGTATGTAGGTTTGAGAGACATAAACGTTGGGGACATTTTTATTTTCTTACATTTGTATTTATGTTTCCGCAGGAGCAGCCTTCAACCAGTGTGTGTATGACCTGTTTGGTGAATGCCAGATTGAAGATCTGTGGCTACCGTATTTCACAATTACCACCGATATCTCGAGCAGTTGCATGCGTATTCATAGGCATGGTGAGTTGACTGCTTGAAGCTTCTCTGTTAATTTGTGCTGTCTGTTGTTAATAGTAACATCAAAATATAGAGTTGTGCTTTTCGGCTGCTGTACGCTTGTTAGTGGAAGGCTTCAAGGTTTGTGATGCGTTAAGCATAGTGCAGATGCTGTTTTCTAGGAACATCTTTTTCTGTTGGTATATGTTGTTAATCAGCTACTTATTTGTGTAGATAATGGCTTGGTAGTGACTTTTGCATCCTCAGTGGTGGTAGGGTTACATTGATGCTCAGAGTAACAATGTTTCCATGAAAACAAAAATGTGGGACAAGATGTTTAAGGGAAAGAGACAGCTGTAGCCAGTATGAAGCCACATTAGGTGCCACCCCACAGTATAGTAACGGCACTAATTAACTGACACTTTGTTGATAAATTTCAGCCCTTCACGACATAAAACTCTGAAGTATGTGCTAATTGCTGTTCGCTGCCAATTCTGACGTTTTTCGTCTTATCTGTGTTCATTCTTGGTGGACTGTCTGTTGTTTTATCATCATCGTCTTGTTCCAGCAGCCTTTTACGTGCCTGGGTCATGTAGGGAGCATTCTGCCTCAGCTGCAAAATCATTTGTGCAACTGCTTCCAGCTCTAATGCTTCTGTGCTAATTGCAAGGATTGTAGATACTGTCAGTGTGATCACTGCAACTCGTCATACTAATGAATACAGGTGAATGAAAATCCCCAGCACGACTTGTGGGATTTTCGTGAACATTATCCTATGGTGTACTCATTTCTGTTTTGCTGTACAGTTGCGGTGGGTTAGGAACTAAGGAGCCATGTTCATGGTTAATTATCATATACACGAAAAACTTCCATGCTTCGATTGAAGGTTTGTGCGCCTTGTTGGCCCGGGCGCCACCAGCGATCTGCCACCTGCCAGAGATAGCTCACATTTCTTTAACATGGTGAGGAAAGGTATTGAAAGAATGTGGTTATGAGGCAAAGGACGCTATCACGCACAACGAGAGTGTACTGTATTCTTTGACCCCGATTATAACCAGAGCCCAGCTATCAAAACTGTTCGCTGCATTATCCCCAGCTCAACTAATCTCTTCTACGCTGTTCTTTGACTGAATGTGAAGCTTGTGCCAGCAGTGGGAAGAAAACATCAGTATGCATTTTTGCAGTTTTTCTGCTTCTCTATTTGTTAGGAGCAAACCTAGGGATAGGAGGATGAGGATGTTGTTGGGTGTGTAAGGGACCTGATTAAGAGTTTTGTTGAGGACAGTTGATGGTGCTACGTTATCCTGTTTTGCATCCCGAGTGAACGTGAGGAGGTGGTCATTTCAGGGTCCCTGTGGCGCTACATCCGAGCGAGCATGTCTCTCTCTGGCTACATTCCCCCCATGTGCGATACCACTGATGGCCATTTACTCTTGGATGGTGGATATGTCAACAATCTCCCAGGTGAGGGCTTCACTGCTCTCCTTCCTGGTTCCTGTCCCGCCTTTTCTCTTGTCCTGTCCTGTCTCAACTGCATGCAACACTTTGCATGGGTAATGATGCTCGAAGTTGTCATCTTCCTTGCTAACAGCCTGATGTGCTGCCATCTCTGACTTCATGTACAGCTACAGAAAAGCAAAACGGCCTTTCCCAATTTAACCTTGCGCTACACATTCAAAAGACACCCGGTTCTCATCATGACCGGCACGAAGCTGGAGCAAAAGTCACTACAAGCTAATGAAATGTTGACTAGGGGTATCTGAGCTGATCGTTTTATACGTGAAGGCAACCTGTGGCAGTATGTTCGAGCCAGCATGAGCGTTGTGGGGCCTCTGCCCCCGCTGTGTGATCCCTGCGACGGACACCTGCTTGTCGACGGGTGCTATGTGAACAACGTCCCAGGTAATGGCATGTGCTGACAGTGCCATCTGTGTTTCTCAAGTCTGTCACTTGTCTGACACTACATGTTATAACCAACGAAAAGTGCAGCCTCTAAACAGCTTAGGATTTTGCTCCTTTCTGCTAGGTTCTGCTACATTCAGGAATTGTTACAAGTGAAATACTGGGTTGAATAGGTGATGTATCATGTTTATTCTGGAAGATGAGATAGTAGGTAGTAAGTGACTGACCGTCATCAACTAGTAAAAGATCAGATAGTAACTGGCAGTTATTCGACGGTGCTCTGTTTTCCTCCCTCTTATTCAAAATTATACTGTGAAGGGAACATGCTTTCTGTAGGTAACTTGGGAACAATGGCGTGTGGTGAGTGATCGCCCAACAGTGTCGCGAATTTCTTTGAATGGTTTAGATACTAAGATGCAGTACACAGCTCACAGATGAGTCCCCACAAGTGCCTCGACAATGGCACTCTGTCAACTCCCAGAAGCCTGGTCAGCATGTATTTTAGTGGTGCGTGCTGTTTGGATACTTTGTCTGCAGAAAACTAAAGTGTTCAGAATGGGTACATTAAGAAATGGTGGAGAATGGCATCGCACTAGAGGAAGGCTCACTCCAGTGATGTTTGTCTTGCTGTGATAGTATGTTAGCTTCCTCATGATTTACCACACTGCCCAAGCAGAAAGTTTGTGATGCAAAAGCAGTCCCAATACACAACTACTGTATTGTTTAGCCTTAACATGGGCCTTATTTTCTCAGTGTGTAGAATGTCTTTTTTGTGTGCATGAAGGGTACCTCTGTTTACCGTATCTTTCCTTGGTCTTTGCACTAACCATGTATTCGCGCAGCGGACATCATGCGCGAAACTGGTGCCGAAACAATCATAGCCGTAGACGTTGGGAGCCAGGACGACACAGACCTGACCAACTACGGGGACTCTCTAAGCGGCTGGTGGTTACTCTTCAAGAGGTGGAACCCGTTGGCCATGCCAATCAAAGTGGGTTGCTTTAATGAGCTAAACTAGCAAGTTCAGACAATTTTGCCAATAGATTCCTAGCCTGCCAGAGATCCAGTCACGCCTTGCGTATGTTAGTTGCGTCCGCCAGCTGGAAGCGGTGAAGACGAGCGACTACTGCACTTACGTGCGTCCCCCCATTGACCGTTACCGCACCCTGCAGTTTGGTGCCTTTGACGAGATCATGGAAGTCGGTTATGTCCACGGGTGCACCCTGTTCGCGGGCATGAAGGCTGGTCAGCACACACTGCGCTCGGTGCTGAACCTTGAAGGGACACGCACAGTGCAAGTACACAATCAGTTTATTGCACTTTGGCGTTGTGTCTAAGAGAGAACTTTGCAGAGTGGCAAGGAAGGCAGGCCGACAACATTTACGGACCTGGCCGAGATGGTATGCACAATAAAGCAGCCGTCAAAGAGCCGCTGCAACTACCCAGGTGGGTGTCGTTATAGACAAGATTTGATCTGATGAGAGATACCATAAAAGGTACTACTAATAGGTCCACCTTGTTTTGAGATGGCACCTTAAGCAAGAGCACCGGGCTCATTGTACCTCAACACTAGAAAGATTTGCCTCCCTATTATGGCATACAGGGCAGGTCAAAGGAGAACTTGCGTACTTCTCTCTTGCCTTCGTTATTTCTTGAACTCAAATTTCTGTAGCTATGTGTTTGATGCTCAATGTTTTGTATGTTGCTGCAAATCTAATTGAGACGCACAGCACATGGCTGATGAAGAACCATTTAATGCATGATATGCTTTTGATTACTCCCATTATTATATAGAGTCAGTAACCTGCATGCCCATTTCAAAATTTCAGTATCGGAAGATGACACAGGTCAAGACAGCGAACAAGATCTAATAACAGATACTGATAAGGTGAGCACAGTTCTGACTATTGTTAAGAAGTCTTGGTTAGTGCTGGATATGTTCAAAAATGCTTTCAAGTTTATTGAAGGGAATACAAGAAATAGAATTTGCTTTTTTGACGGTTGGGGAATGGTTAGTGCTAGAAATTCACCCATTTGAGCTATCAATTCAGAGTTCCAAGGAACAATGACTGAGTCACTTTTTACGTAGGATGTTTTGGTACACCTTGCCCCATTCATATAATGTGAATGCCTTCTGGGAAACTATGTCGGACCAAATCTTCCAAATTGCTTACAGCCATGACTCTGTTCTGCAAGCAAAATATCATTGCACTGGACTTATAGCCATTACACCCAAACCTACGATCATAACTTTTTGTGCGTAGGACCAAGATGAAGATGAGTACGCAGAGGACAACATGCTGGCAAAGTCGTGAGCCCCTTTGTCTGCCTCTGTGCCTGCCAAACCTAGTCATGAAAATGTCTGCCACCATTGCATTGTGGAGATGATGCTCGCGGCTATCCAAGTCGCCAATGCAGTTTTAAATTTTCTGCCTCCACTCCTGCTTTGTAAGTTTTCCTACATGAAGAGTGATATAAACATGACTCCGGTAGAGTACAGCTGGCAGAGAATGTTACTTAGTTATGGTAATAAATCCTTTACTATTTTATAGCAACAGGCCCACTGTGTGTGCACCTTTATTGTATTTTAAAACTTGCATGTTTCTCTTCTGTGACCTGGCAGAATGAGGGTGATGACACCAGTTGCAGCTCCAATGGCTAGAGTGCCAAGTGAGGATTGATAAAGGTCATAACACCTCCAACCAGATGCAAGCTTCCAGTCACCAGCACCTGGAATATTGCACAAGACGTTGCATTTACATGTTCTTGAACAACTTTCCCTCTTGAGAAAATGTGGCTTAGAGGTATAAAAGCAATTTAAAAATGAACAAATATACACATCCCTTGAAACATGAACTTTCAGTCCCTAGTTGTAGGTGACAAGTACACTTGAAAGCAAAAGCTGAGTGATTGTTGGCTTAAATTGGTTTTTCTGTATCGAAATGTATTGAACTAAAACTGTCTGAAAGTGCCATCAGTGTGTGTGTGTTCCAGGTCAGAAGAAAGAGACCCTCTGTGCTCCTTTGCTTTAACATGCACTTTATTAATGTTTTTGAACAATGCTTGTCCCTCAACCCTAAGCTAAATGATACCTGATAATGCGTGTCCTGTGTGTCAAGTGCCTGCAGCCACTGCATGGCATCCTGAATGCAGGGAAAGAGCAGGCAACTGTTCTCTGGCCTTCCTTGTTCCTCTTCCTCCTGCAGGCTGCTAAGCAAGTGCCACCAGGTGTGTAGGTTGCCTTTGCAACGTGCCATTTCTGTGTTTTCTCCCACGGTGAAGTCACTCTGGTCTGTCGGCCGAGAAACAAGTATTTTGCACAAGGAGCATTGCAGATGACACCAAGAGATACGTGTTTTATAAAGCAAAAGTGAAAAGTATACAGAAAAGAGCTAGATGAATGCCATAGCAAGGCCCATGCCGTACTAATTTCTGCTTGGCCTTTGCCAGTAGAGTTGCTTCTCACCTGAGTAGGGGCTCTTGGTGAGCGAGAGCCTGTTTGGCATGAACAGTGCAAAGTGGAATGGATGGTCAACCAGAAGGGAAAGGAGCATCTCTGGCCGCCGATCTCCTATGCAGTTGAAGAGCAACACCTGACGCACCTCCCTTGCAGTGACTTTCTCGGATGCTGAAGCTTCACGAAACCACCGTATGCAGCACTGGAGAGACTCTAGCGTGTGTGCACCGTCTAAGAAAAAGGTGAGCCCCCGCGCTACATGTACCACTTGACACCTGCCTGGCCAGTAGCATGTGGCTAATCCTGCACAGTTTTAAAGACAAATTTGACTTAGCATCATCATGGGATGGTTGAATGTGAACAGTCTTGCCCTTCGCCATGGATTGTGGAATGAGGAATGGTGAGGCTATGCTTAGGAAGTTATCCTCTTCAACAAACAAGCATTGTAAGTCGGGTTCTGAAACGAATGGAATGCGTAATTTCAAGTTATTGACCGCACAAAAGTCGTGTATCATAAAGGGAACAACTTCTTTTCACTCAGTAGCTCACCAAGTGGTCACCCCCTGTATTTGTTTTGCACTGTGGCTTGTATAATGCTGTACTCGGTCCCAACTGAACTAGTACATTGGAAATGCTAAGTCTTTTAACCGTGCACAAATTACTAAACGTGTATGCAGCAGAATGTTTTGGGCAACTCCTTGTATTTTCTACCTCCCGCTGTGTTGCTCCACTGTGGTGAACTCACAAGCCAATAACTTGTCAAATTGTACATGTTTAAGCCCTGATGTAACTGTGACACACCTCTAGCAACATTGGCTGTAGCATGCAGCCATGTCCTGCACAGCTGCAGTGCAAGGGAGGCATTCTGTTCCTGTGGCTCCCCTGTAATGCCTAGCTTGCACCTTTCGACGTCCCAGTCATAAGCAAGCAGAGGGGGTGCAATTTGCAGAGTGCACTGGACATAAGGTGAAGCCCATTTAATGATGACCCCAGAACCAACTTTGCCCCACCTCTTTCTCTGCAGCTCTTTTGAGCAGCATTTGAAGACCCCCATCGGGCTGGGGCACTGTAAGGGCAGGTACACCCCTCTTCATGATACCAGCCTTCTGCCAGGCAATCTCTTTAATTGTAGTGCCCAGGAGGCAGGTGTGGTCCAGTCCTAACGATGTAATACCCACCACGCGCGGATTCCTGTAAGCAGTGTGGCCATGAATAACTATCATCCACTGCGAGTGAGATTACTCACCTGATGATGTTTGTACAGTCATATTCACCTCCGACTCCCACCTCCAGTACAACCACATCTAACTGAAAAATGTAATTGAAAAAAAACAAAAAAAAACACACTCTTGTGACCTGGCTGCACACCATCTGTATAACTCACCTTTTCTTGTACAAAAACTTTGAAGGCCATAATGGTTAAAAACATGAAGTATGCCGGCATTTTAATATTGTCTAGAGCTTCCTGCATGAACACAAAGATGACATAAGCTCTGAGGTGCATGGGAAGACAGTGTACCTGGTTCTTCAGTTGGTCGTACACTTGCCAGAAGTAAGTAGCAAACTTTTCCTTGGAAAGGGCAGTCCCATTGAGACGAATGCGTTCTCGCACAGCAACCAAGTGTGGTGAACTGCTATCAGTTGGTACTTTAGTCGTTTTATTCTGATCAGATTAGCTGTACCAAAATGTGCTTCAAATGTCAAGGATACTGAGGTGATAAAAAGTGACTTCTGCCAAACAGCAGCACAAGTTTGACAGCTGGCGAACCGCTTACCACCTCTACTACCATTCAATGGCTTAATCCACCGAGCTATGTGCATGGTGCTCCAAGCACTTGCAAAGAAGCTTGCAATTAATTGGGCAACTGGGCCTTGTAAATCTTTTGCGTTAAGAATCTGTTCTGCTCTCAGACATGTTTTCTAAAATAATGTGCCTTTTTCATGAATGAATTTATTAAAACCATTTAAACCGTGAGCTCTGTCCCCAAAGCATGCTGTTCCTACTTTGTCACACACGCACACAGTCATGTTGTGTGTGTTTTGCATTTAGTACCTTTCAAGCATTGGCTATGAGTACAGGAAGCCTTTTGCACTGCAGAATGGACTCACGTGTAAAGCCCAGTCTTGAACCCGTGAGACCTGAGAATGCTCTCCGTAAATGCACACGTTGAGCCTTTACCTTTTGTGCCAGCTACATGGATTACATTCAGAGCATTTAGTTCCTCCATCTGCGCACAAATGGGTAAGAACAGTGTCACTGCGGCAGTTAAGTTCAATGTAAACATACCTTGATTTTCACCGCCTCTAGATGAAGAAGCATTTTCTGAAGATTTTTGGCTGGAGCCGCACGGTCCAAGAGCGATTTCCGTGTCGCCGCTTCGTTACTTTGGAGCTTGTTTAAGGCACATACTGCGTCCTGCACGGAGACAAGGAAAAGACAAACCAAAAACGTGTAACTCCGCTTCAGCTACATTCAATACTCTTACATACCTCGTACGTGTTGGCCGGCTTCACGTGATGACTGGGCCGTGGTGAGAAATCTCGCGCAAGTTGTGCGATCTTGGACTTGACCATCTTGCGGAGCAGACTTTGCATCCCACGGGTAAAAGGAAGAGGACAGGCCCCAGCCAGAAAGAAGGCTGGTTACCCTCGCCTAGGTAGATGTAACTGCCCGAGGGATCGTGATCAAGGGTTTCTAAGCGTGGTGGCGATAACTGCGAGCCCTACTTGACCCCTTTTCCTTCCACGATGCCCCCCCACCCCCGTCTGTTCTTGTCATTGCCCAACTTGTCTGTTTACGACATCACTATGCTGTTTACCACGTACCACGTGCTATTAACTCCCTTTTGTGCAATGTGATGCAATTTTCCAATTCGATGAAGTAGTCTTTTAGACATTGTATAGTATTTCCCTCGCTGTGTATGCAAGTATCTCTTTAAGATACATATTTAAAACGAACGATGAGGGTCGAGTGAACTTCGAAAATACACATGTCGCTCTTGTGTTGTGCGAAAGTTGCGTACTCTGTTTTGATTCGTGTTGTTCGCGCGCGTGTATGTGTGCGTGCCTACCTTTACCCTTCACTGCTGTCTGAAAACTATGCACCCGTGAAAACAAGCTTCCTGGTTTATAGTTTGACGAGTGGAAAGACTACTGCATTTGGATACTTTCTGCGCAACCTTCTAACTGTGGAAATAGTGAGCGGATCTATCGGTCCGGAGAGTCGGTCGGTATGGCGACCATGGCTTCGTTTCAGACGAAGCTCGCGGATCTTCAAGCGAGACTTCTCGCTGAAAATGATGCCAAAAACAAGGATAAGTTGCCCAGGAATTTGAACCTTAACTTTTCCAGCCCACAGCACACACCGCGTTCAAGACCAAAGCCGTGTAAGCTATCCTATTGGAGTTCTGCTTTTTCTTAGCTAGGCTTAAGCCGTAATAATGGACAATCCAGATTAATTTAGTGTGCACCGTTGCAACGTATTCCAGTTGCACATTTAAGCAATGTTGAGGGCTGAGAAGTGAAGTGAAACTATCAATGGCTTATGCTATGTATAGATGGGGACAAAACTGAACTGTCCCGTTAAGGTGCTATGGCCAGGAGTTGCTCATCGCGCATGGAAGCCCTCGAGCTTTTTTACGGGTTGCATGAAATGAAACTGATCTGGATACGTTTTATACGCAGTTCTGCCGATGGAGATGACCGGCTCGGGAAGGCCTACGCGACAATTTTCTCTCCCAACTTCGAGCCCCAATATGATGAGGCAAGACAGGTAAGTTCACTCTACTTTATATGCACCAAAATGTTTACTGGTGGTTACTTTCCTCGTATTTCTTTACCCGGTTGAGCAGTAACAGTGGAGCAGATGCTGAACGGAAGCTTCAGGAGATTCAGAAGGCGGGCAATTTACTTACCATCGAGGGCTGCAAATACCTTGTACACATGAAAGACCTTGAGCACTTAGGAGATCTGGGCTCTGGAACGTGTGGTCATGTGGTTAAAATGAGACACAGGGCAACAGGAAAAGTACTAGCAGTCAAGCAGATGCGCCGCTCAGGAAATAGAGAGGAGAACAAGCGAATCACAATGGACCTTGAGGCAAGCACCCTTTCATTTGTTGCACATTTCTGTTAATTGAAAGCTCTGTAGCCCATAGTCTGTGTAGTTCGTTTTCCTTTTTTTGAAGCCACACTCAGCTGAAACACTATAAAGGTAGGAGCTGCGCATAATGTGCCATAAATATGTGACTTTTTTATGCTTTTATTTGTGTCATTAACTCATGTACAGAGATGTGTATACTTGCATGCATTACAGTTCCTGAAGACAAGGTCGGAATGATCTGTTCTCACTTTAAGGTTAGAGCCAACACTCAGCGCAGAGCAATCCCTGTGTCACTTACCATATTTACTCGACTCCCCCATTTTTGAATGGGCAAAAATTGAAGAAAAAAAAAGGAAGAAAAAGCTTTGAGACAAGATATTAATTTCTTGTTAGAAGACTACTACTCCTTTGTTGAGCTGCAGAGCTCCCTGTCACTGCTGTAATGCTCATTGTTATCTAAAGAGAGTCTGCACTTCTTAAATGCATAAGAAGTAATGTCATGGTGCAGGACTGCATCGGGACTCGCAGCATTTTACATTTGCGAGGTCGCCATTTTCTCTTCACTCGCATGCAACGCGGTGAGAGACACTGAACCTTCGTTCCGCAGCTTGAAAGACGCACGGAATGAACATGGGACCTTCCCCATGAAGTGAACTACCGTATTTACTCGCGTATAAGCCTCACTTTTTTAACCCAAAAGCACATCCACATTTAGGGGGTGCGCCTTATACGCGGGGAAAAAACATAACGAGGAAAGTAAGGAAAGTGCCTGCATTTTGGCACTCACTTTGGGGGTGCGGCTTATACGCGAGCGCGGCTTATATGCGAGTAAATACGGTATGTGGTCACTTCGCGTCACTAGTAAAGATCGTGTTCATTTCCAAATCTGCTTCCTTGCCACTGATCTGGAGCCAGACACAGTCGTGATAGTCTGGTGCCAGGTTTCACTTTGGGGGGGTTCTTACTTGAATGACCCATGCTATATAATCTGAAACACGGACTGGGTTTTCTGGAGTACTTATGGAAGCTACCCCAGAGCAGAGAGGAGAGGGATTGTAGGTCGATCCCCCTGTTTCTCAATTGTTAGTTTGGGAAAAGGGAGTCGACTTACATTGGGCAAGCATTACACACCTGGGGGACAAGTGGATGATACCACCCTGTTTCTAGATGCTGTAATTGCACCCAAAGGTGATTGCTCTTGGCTGTGGTCACTGCAATCGCTCGGTGTACATTTCAGGTGGTTCTGCGGTGCCAGGACTGTCCACACATAGTGCAGTGCTTGGGCTATCTAATGACGGAGGGTGAAGTGTGGATCTGTATGGAACTAATGGCCACCTGCCTGGACAAGCTCCTGCGTCGCCTGAGGCCACGTGCCATCCCAGAGCGGATCCTTGGCAAAACTGCTGTCGGTGTACTTAAAGCACTCCACTACCTGAAGGAACGGCACGGTCTCATTCATCGAGATGTTAAGCCATCAAATGTATTGCTTGACCATGATGGCACGGTGCGCCTCTGTGACTTTGGGATCAGCGGACGCCTTGTCGACTCCAAGGCTCGAACACGGTCGGCTGGCTGTGCTGCGTACATGGCGGTGAGCTTAATGTTTCTTAATCTCATGGATGCAGTTGATCAAGGGTAGACTTCTTTTGTTGCTTCTTTGTTTTTCAAGTGCCTGACTGCGATCTCACTTCTCTTTTCCATATACATTTTTTTGCAGCCAGAACGAATTGATCCTCCAGATCCAGCTAAGCCAGATTACGACATACGTGCAGATGTTTGGAGCTTGGGCATCTCTATGGTGGGTTTGTCGGGATAAAAATTTGCTATGAAAGTATGTGTACTGTTCTTCGCATGGTGGCGCAAATTGATAACTTTATACTCATCTACTTGATATTCAGACTCTGTGCAGTAGGCTTGGAGAGCTTAACCATCTGATTTACCAATATTAATAGTAATTAAGATTTATTTTAAAATAACACAGTGCAACACTTCCCGATCGCTTCTTCAGAAATTCGGAGGAACAAAGCACCTGGGTCTCACAGTTCCTCCAACCTTTCCGGAACTTTTGTAGAGCCCCGAAAAATCTGTCGTACTGCTTGCCCCTCAGCATGGCTTTCTTGACAGTGTTAAGGAGGAATGTCATGGAAACAGAGTGCCTCGTGGCACTAACAGTAGTCTTTCCCTAGGTGGAGCTAGCGACCGGCCAATTTCCTTACAAGGACTGCAAGACAGACTTTGAGGTTCTGAGCCGGGTGCTCCAAGATGAACCTCCATCACTACCCGAGGATGGCTCTTTCTCCCCAGAATTTTGCTCTTTTGTTACAGAATGGTAACTGTCGCTTTGCTAGTGCCGGCATAACCATGAAAAAGGTTTCAACACTATTGTTTTCCTGTTGCAGCCTCACAAAGGATTACAGAGAGAGGCCAAAGTACAGGAAGCTATTGGTAAGCATTAAGGGTACAGAATTTTTAGCAGCTTCAATACTTCAGTGATCGCAGTAGGTGCCATAGTCAAGTACAGTGAAATCGCGTTAAAGGGACGATCTCGTACAAAACGACCTGTTTAAGACCTATGCCATTCGAAGCGCCATAGTCGAAAATGGCACACTGCGAATTCTTTTCGACA
>JARGYV010083988.1:0-23854 GCA_029532675.1 Ornithodoros moubata
TCACAGCGATCAGGTAGGCGTCATCGCTAGTACTGGTCTGCCATGCCTGAGCATCGAAGAAAAGTGACCAGACTGTTAAAAACAAGATCTCTTCTCTGCACTGTTTTATGCGTCACAGTATGGTATCCTTTCTGTAGATAGTACTACCGCCATCGAAGATTTATAATACCAGGAGTTGGACGCTGCCAATTGTTCGACTTATTCGACAAGGATCTTGCTTCCCATACATGAAGACATCCTCGTTCGGTAGATCCGTGCCACGATTCAAATGATTCAAGTTGTCATATCACACGGGGGACCAAACATTATTATATTTATACGAATTGTTATATCATCTTTACTGTACCTCGACATATAAGATCCCCTTATGAGACGACAGGAACCGGTACCTGTGGGATTAACATAAAAATGCATGTAGCTTTTTTTTTTCATAATTTTCATCACTTCTCCACTCACGAGCTCACTTCGATCTTTCAATTTCGGCAATGTTTGCCAGGAATGGCTTCAAAATCCATCTGGAGAACAATGGGCACCAAGTGCTGCCAATGCTCGAACACAGACCTTCCATACGGGTATTCATGCAAACTATAATGATGCCTCCTATCGCATGTCTCCCACAGACACGTACCCCAGTTCGCGTGCCAAGCTAACCATAATAGAGACACATCGTATATTGAAGCTGCCACTGACCGCACGGCTGCCAATACGAAGATGTTCCCGTGTCAAGCGCGGCCCGTTATTAAAAACAGCGTCGCCGAATGCTGACCGCCCACATCGATTGTGACGGGCGGCTGTCTCTTCTAACGAGGGACCCCGATCGGATTTCTCCGATCGAAGGCGCTGACGCCTCCTTGATTGCATGGTACGTCAAGGGGTGTCGCGAGATTCACACACCTACTGTATTTTATCAAAGCGCGAACCGACTGGTACTGCGTCTTGTGTGCTATGCATAGGCACAAATTATGATCTCAGGTATGGAACGCAAGTTTTTTGTGAGATATTCGAAGAGGGAAGCACTTCCTTAGCGCGAAGGGCATGAAGCTGTGGTGAGATGATTGTCGTTTTCTGACGTCGCTTGTGTTTGAGCAACAGCTGCAATAGCAGGAATGATACAGCACAAGCTGAATATAATGCGTTACAAAGTTACAATCGACTGATTGTCCAATGGTATACTTGAATAGTCCACACTCAACGGTATATACAGTCGTTCAAGTTAATCCTGACATCATTACGTAAACCTACCAATAATTATTATTACCATCATTACCATTGTAAAAGTGCTTGGCTGGGACCGAATCCGCCTTCTTTGGTGCGGAGTACAGACCGAACTATTGAGTCTGGTAGTTTTATTCCACGTCCAGGAAACACACGCATAAAAAAACAAAAAAAAAAACATAGCAGCATTACAAATGTGGCGTGCAACCATTTCACAGCTTTCTCTTACAAAAATTACTCGTACTTTTTCAGAAAGCATATTAAATTTTGCTAAGAGATGCAGACAAAGGTAGGACTAAACATTGTATATGACGCGCAGGTGAGAGGAGACAAGGCGGCGAACAAAGCGTTGAATGCCGTCTGTGTCTCTTGTGTTTGGCCCCTTGTCTTTTTTTTTTTCCCCCTTTTCTATGCTATGCTTAGTGCAGACGAATTTCTGTCGACTCAACAGAAGCTAAATCGATTGTCTACATCAAGTCATAACTAGGTACACTGTAAGGATGCAGTGACTTACTGCAACGTGCCACTTCTTTCAGTTCGATGGCGACCAACAGATGGGACAGTTTTCTCAGTGAATGAGGCGTAAACGACGATCTAGATCTACGCATTTCCACAACTCATTAATGGAAAACTGCCCCCGTGGTGGTTTCGGTCGCGTGCCGCGCCCGTGGAAAACCACTTCCTGTGTTCGCGAGTCGTCACGCAGTTGAAGCAACTGGAGATAGGCATCTCGCGCCAACGCGTACCCCATTTAGTGCACGTGCCACTTCCACGCGAAAAACGAAAGGAAGGGCGGCATTTTGTTAATGACCGAAGTCGTTTTCAAGTGAACAAATGCCATCGACACGTACGTGGAAGACATCGGCCCAATGGGTACGCATAGAGACACACAGTTTTACATCCTGGATCTACATGTGACCATTGAGGTGTGACAGGCCAAGCGAACTGCTTTGCACAGACCAGAAGCAAATGGATGACTCAAATATTGTAACAAAACTATGTAACAAAAACGCGTGCAGTGACGTCGCCTACAGTGGCGTCTAATACTGTGTCAAGTTTAGAAGATTTAGTTTAGAAGAATAATCCCTAAGAAACCTCAGCGTAACCTTATAACGAACGTGGCATGCAAAAGATGTTCGATTCTGGTTTGGTGCACTATGTTGTTACACTGTTACCTTCGACACCGTTGTACGGTATCGTCCCATTTGCAAACCTTTTTCGTGAATGTCGACCGCTGTTGGTCGATTTGTCTGTGGCTTTGTTTGTTTGATTATGTTGTTTGTTTAATTATTTTTTCGTAACAGCGGCACCAGTCAGGCAATGAGACAGATCTAATTCAAGATCAATGTAAATTGTGCTACATTTTTCAAAGTAGGTCGTGGTCACTCGGATAAAGCTTGAGACAAGAATCGGCAACAGGGCATGCGGGGTTGGTAACAGGACCCGCACGAGCAGTATCGCTCATGATCGCTCACGTATGCCTCCAATATCATAAATTTCAACGCACAAGGAATTCGGAAGATACCTCTCTGCATACCTGCTGCATTTTCGCGTGTATGTTTCGATGTTACGGGAATGGGAAACCCTTATCGACCTATGCATAATAGCCAACCCCGTTGTGCTTTCCAGCAGACTGGTGGTGACAGAAACGTAATTTATCGTTTAGCGGAAGGAGCGCGAAACATACGCATGTTTCTGCCTGTGAAAAGAATTGCGTGAGAAGCGTAAGGAATACGTTACATATTTTGTTACGGGAAGATTCTAAAGGGGGCTGGGCTGGGCTGTACGTGAACAGGTTTCAATGGTGCTTTTCCGTGGTTGCGCCTGCGATAGAATCGCTTAAAATAATCGCTTAGAAATCGTACAAATACTGCCTAGCGAAGACAAGGGTATGTACCTGAAAGACACATATATGCAGTATAAACTAGCGCTCTGAACCATGCTTTCAAATAGTGCTGAGAACTCTTAAAGGGGTTCGGACAGCTGACCCCATCTTCTGTCCCAAAAAGGAAAAATATGAGTTATTCATTCCCATAAACTTGCGTTCTAAGTTTTAGTGGCAGTGGCTCCATAGAAGTGTCGCAGGATGAGCCCGTGGATACCGAAACTTCTCGTTTGCTGACGCCAAACATGCGTGCCTGCCGTCGACGGGCGTACGCTTGTGACGTCACCGTGTCACGTGACTGTTTCCTTAATCTGTTGTATCGCTGTAATTAAGGCACGCAGGAAAACACTATTAAAGTAGAATTCATCGGCCCAAGCGGAAAAGAGCCGTGGACATGTCCAACCATGCATGGTTCTCAACTCAGACGTGAATGTGCCTACTCCTGGTAGTGTGCCACTGGCAATGTGGCGAATAGCCCCAGTCATAATCATCGTATTTATGTTGTTGTTGTTGTTACAATTCAGTTTTATCTTTTTCTCCTCTTCTTGATCTGTTCATATTGTGAACAACAACAATAAATTTGATGGCGGTGTGGCGAGTCTCAGTGAGTAGAAACTTGAGTTGAAAAAGAAAACGTCATTTCAAAAATGCTGCTATCTATCGACCGTCAAGGACTCCAGCACGCTGGCGATGTGGGGTCGTTATACTCCGTATACACAGTGCATACAGAGCTCAGAAGCTAAAATACTGGCGGAGCTTGTTGCAACTGCATCAACTAAGCACCTCTTACTGATGTTGTTCAAATTTTAGTCGTTATTAGTAGACTCTTCAAACATATGCAAGTTGGGACTTGTTACGATCGGAGCAACCACGTCAATCCTGACCAGACCTGACGCAAATCTATTAGGTCAGTTAGGAGCATAGCCCCATGGCTAGGGACATCGCTACTGTTGTGATTCACGGGAACGAATTCTGTGCTCGCGCACGCGCACGTGAAGAAGCAGAACGGCTGAGATCTTAGGCATGCCGGGCATATCTCGCAACTGAAAGGAATTTCTGTCACTTGTTGGGATAAACACGTTGTTGTTGTTTCCGAAACTGACCCCCGCATGGCTACCTCATCCACGCTATCGCTCGGAGCCTGGGTCGCAACAGACTTCACGTGACGCATGAAGGCCAATCGTAAACAAACTCCCTTAGTTTCGTTTTGTTGACAGATGGCGGCGCTGCACCATCCAAAGAAACAGCTTTCGAGATCCCCTGTTTTTAAACTAGTAATTAATGGTTTAAGAACTGAAAACGAAACAAGAAACATATAATTTGATGCCAGAAAAGTAACAGACACAAGTGGGCTTGCTGTTTCCTGAGGTGGATAATAATTGAAGAAGTAACGCAACATGAAAAGGAGAAGCGATACGTTAGGGATATCTCTTCCTGTGACACATGTCAGTGAATGAGATCATCCCACTTTCCACTAGATTTCCATCCACTTCACAGTCTCGCTAAGATCAAACCCCTCGCGTAAATTTACAAGGACGACTCTTTAGCCTCCAACCTGTACGTTTCAAAACCCGGATACACTTCAAAATGCCACACAAAGGTCGCCACGAAGAATAAGAATGTAAAAATCAATAGAGACAGATTCAATCAGCAGTCCAAGCAAGCATCGACGAGTCAAGCCCACGCACGAGCATGTACGTCCGTTCACGATGCTGTCATGTTAGTGTATGCACAAAATGCGCGAGAAGCACTGATTGAGGCGCCTTCGTTCAGTCTGCGCGGAGAGGGAAGCCATTGTTGGACCGTCTGCGGGTATCACGCACTTGGCCGTCTTCCTCGGCGACTATTGCTCACCCGTCCCCAGTCAAGGGTAGAAAAGGCAGCTCCTTCTCACGATCAGCCCCCGACACAAAAACGGGGGATCTTCCGAGATGAAAGCAGCGCACGCGTTTTGCTACCCAGTTCCCACTCGTCATGTGGGAATTCAACTTTTCGACAGTGCTGCGCACAATTCGGGCGGAATTCATATTTTGCGAACGACCCTAATTTCGAGACTAAGGTCGTCGCTGTGCGGACGTTGCGTGCGGACGCCCACATGCTAACATACAGCTCACAAATCTTCACAACGCATAACATAACGAGGTGCAATCGCCATCGCTGATTATCCCTATTTGTTCAAACCTGTGGCGAGTACCTTTTTGACATTGAAGTCGTTACGCAAGGGTGACACCTACGTGAGGTTGTAGCACCCTGCACGTGCGTCGATGAATACATTTATACATGCACGGTATATTACGGTTACGATACTATACGATTAACGTGATAAAGAAAATCTCAGATCTATCAGAAAATCTATCTGTGATACATTCAAACATTTCAAAACAGTCATTTCTGCAAACTTCAAAACAGTTGTCATTAGGTGCATAAGGTGGCTTATCAGCCAACTATGCGGTGAAGTGCGCTCTGGAGGGCCCACTGCAAGAGGCAAGAGGCCGCTAGATACATTCAAATGCGCACTTGAGCCTGGTCCAGATGCGAACTGAAATTTTGTAGTGCACCGGTCTATAACTTGCATTCGTCTACATAAAAAGCGCTAAGCCTTCCAGTTGAACGAGAAGAAAAGACGAAAAAGAAACACTTCCTCTCTGTGTCCAACTGTTTAGTTTGTATCAGTGCGTGGCCGAGGGGAGCCATTTGTCAGGATTAGCCTATACTTAAAACTGTAAAGAAATCAGACCTAGGTACGTAATGCGAAAGAAAGACGAGGATTTTAAAATTCGGCCCACACTTGCTGGTCAGGAAACTGCCATGCCAATGCATTTTATGCATAAAGACTAATACATAAAAGGCGCGCATTACATACTTCAAATGTTTCCTCGTGAGCACGTTCCTGTTTGCACGTTGTCCATTGATGTGCGTTATACAACAACGATAACTGTTGACAACATTAATAATTTTGGACAAACATTGGCGAAAAGAAAAAATTTACCAAACTGTTCTGTTGTTTCTTGAACCCCAGTTATTGTCATGTCTATTTGTTCCTCGAACACTAGCGGCTGTCACAAAAAGAGTGCAACAACCACTACCACAAATCACTCCTTCTTATGTCTTTTATACCTTTTTGAGCGGTTTTTCGTTTATTATTTTCTTTATTTTTCATGTATATTACTATGAAGGCCACAAATGGTTACTTCGTCATTGTTATCTAAACGTGCGTAAAAACCACAGGATTGACAATAAAGAGCTCCTTAAATAGATGACAGGATGTGTATTTACTACAGGAAGGTCAGCCAGACCACTGGTCGACTTGGAATTTCTTAAAAATCTCGAGTGATTTAACATTAAAAAGTAAGCTAGACTTAGAGAAACAAAATTATAGTACTATAAAAGCTGTTATTCCAAGAGTACAGAATCCGTAGAACGAAACCAGCCTGACATGGTAGCGGGGCTTCCGAAGCAACTTTTGTTGGCCCGAAGTGGCGACCGGCAAGTTTACTAAAGGAGTCGCTGAAAAAGGGCAGGCATGAGCAGCAGCTATTGGTCCGCCTCCGTGGATGACGTGAGCGCTGACGTTTGTTACGCAGACGGTGGAAAGCAGAGGCAAGCAGCAGCAGCAGCAGCCGTGACGGGATGCTGCTCGCATGGACCTGAGTGTGGCCAAGCGAGCGGCGCAGCCGGCCGCACCGACAACTACAGCGCGCCCACCTTTTGCCCCTGTGGTTCCAGCTAGCACAACAGCAGCCGTCGCTATGTTACCACCGTCGCCTCCGCAGGTTACCTTCGGCCCGGAGACAACGCCGCTTCAAGGTAAGACCTACCTAGCTCTATACACCCAGAAGGAACAATCGTAAGCGAGATGTATGCAGTTAAATATCGTGTTCAGAGCGTGTCACGTGACACATTGTAGCCAGGAAAAACAATACCAAAGCGCACCCTCAGCATGCTTACGCTGGATGGCAGGCCGCCTATTGCCTGATCCACTTGGTTGATGAAAAGTGCTTTACGAGACAGTACAATGTGCTACTGTTAGGTTAAGACATGATCATAATGAAAATAGTCGGCTATCCACAGTCGTCAAACATGCGGGAAATCTGTAATAAACTACTATCGTAATGCCTGCATTATATTGCCTACCTAAAGCCAACGTCCTCCGTAGACAGCTGTTGGTCAGTACAGGGTAAATACATCGCGTACCTGCGCGACGCTTGTAGAAAGATAAACAGAAACCTGTACCCATGAACATGTATGGATTTAAGCTCTATCTTCAAATATACACTAGTCGAGATGAAAATTACCCCCGCTAAGAGCTATATTTGATGGCTAACATGTTCACTCTCACTGTCGTTTTGTTAAAATTCAATCCTGACAATGCTCAAGTAAGTTGTCATCGCCTGTGAGCCACAGTCTATAGTCAATTCAACGCAAGGGTCTGCGAGGACATGATCAAATGGAAAACCAACAGTTAATTCGCAAGGTTTCAAGCAACATAAGAGCTCTCGGTCTCTGGCACAAACAAGAATACTTTCTTCTCTTTACAATATATGTTAACACACACAAAATAAATATACATATACAATTTCATCATACCTAATTCCGGTTCACAAGACGTTCCACGTTGGAAGAACCTCTCAGCAACTCATTCAGAAGGAATAATACAGGCCGGAAATAACAGTCGAAGAAGGAAATGGAGAGCATAAATATACAGAGCATCCGGTAATGTGATTATTTAGCTATGAGCGTTGGTAACACGGATTAATTTATACGGCTGCCATCTCCCATTCCATGGTTCGTAACGTTTTCTTCAGACATACAGTTCTACGGTCATACGGAACTTGTCGCTGTACGGCAGTGCATGCCGTCCAAACGCTGTAGCAGAGCAAGCAGTGAAGGTCGAGGGTGCATGAGCAGTTGACTTGTTCAAGAATCCGGAATCAGCCAATAACCCTGAGATGTCCAAAGAGCACACTGCAAACAGGTCGTTAATTTTGAACGTGTCTCTCTTTCTGTCCAGCCTACTAATTCGTCGGCTTTAATAGCTTCGCTCTATCTGCTCTCGCGTGACAAAATGCGACTTATATGGCCAGGGTGAGGAGGCTTGGCCAGGAGGGACACTGACGGCGCTCTCTGCTCATGCACCTTTCACGTGTCGCCATTTTCTGAATGTTTCCACCGCTGTTGTAGAAAACTGCTCATGAAAACACTGTTTTTGAGTCTGAATTTAGCGACTATTACACGGCAACATATCGAGTGTTTGGTCAGTACTTAGGCGTATAGCTAGATTGTAAAAGAGTATCACCTCTTGGGTAGTCTCACTTATTGCAAACGACACAAAAATAGCGGGAAGCACCATCTGTCAAGAAATGCAAATATCTCAGTCGTTGTTGAAATATCATCATCAGGCCGGTCCCCGTTGATCCTGCGCATACTTCGTTTCGTAATCTCATTATATCCCTATCCTCCTCTTCCTGAATATATATTCTTATATCTCGATTATCTCCATCACATCTTCACTGATTATACTTCTAAGACACTCACACGTAATAAAAAGAAACTGAAGTTAGTTTGCCTTAATGTAACATGAAAAACGTTCTCCACAAGTGATGTGCCTACTTTCGTAGAACACCCTCTATGAAAAACTTGCATACAGGTCACGTGTCTTCCTATCGCTCTGTTTTGACGTCCCTTCGTTGCTGCTGCACACTGGTTTTATTGAAGCCTCAGCCCTATACGGCATGTACCACCATTAATCTGGAAACTCGACCTGTGGGCATCATTAGCAGGGCTTGCAACACATGCGTGATACCCAGTTTGAAAGCAACTGGTCACTCTCCGCGCGTTGCTCACTCCCAACAGTAATAACGCGAGTATATTCTCGTAGCTGGGGCTCCTATGTGACGATGCTCCACTTATGATAGAGCGATAATTATGATAATAATGGCGTTTTACAGTACTGGGTACAGTCTGATGGACGGGTGGTAATGGCATAAAATGAAACCATCATATCTCAGCAAGCACAATAGAAAACATGCACACGCACATTGATTCCAAACAGAATTTGCATATTTATACATCCATAGTGTTTAAATATACATTCATTAATCTTTTTCTTATTGGCCCTTCATATTTGTACCCCGGTAGTCCTTTCTGTCTTTGCTTCATGCTTCACTATTACCGGTATTTATAGTACGTAATTCATGAAATCTTCAAAGTAAAATTTACGCAGATACTTATTGCATTGATATCTGGCTGCGACCGATAATTTCAAACCTTTCAAAAGAAAGACACCCCGGTAGACAGAATTAAGCATGAAATGTACGAACAGATACAGAAACAGCTTCTCATCATAGGTACCTGGTATAGATATACAAAACCTTTTGATTGAAGTCTTCTTTAGCTGATGACTTTCTTCGGTCGGTTTAAATTTTCTGCAACCACATACGCCAAATTCATTGCGTATTCATTATATTGCTTTAATCACGGCGCCGGGCATGATATGACGGGAAAGAACAAAAAAAAAAAAAAAAAAAAGTGTCGAGATCTGGTGTAAGCAGTGGTCCTATCGGCGTATACGTTACTTCTCAGAGCGACAAATCAGTGCTCATTAGTCTCCAAACTGGTCGCCCCTCGGGGATATTTTTCTCTGTACTTGCATCGCATAGGGGGTTACATTTGTCTTCACGTCGGCCAGCCCTGTCCTTTTAATATGAATGCGTACTTGCCACCTGCTAAGGCGGTGCTTCCTATAGTCACTCTAAGTCCTGGTGTCCTTTTCCCTCTCTACGGGTGGCAAGGAGAAACGGAATGTAGACAATCGCAAAGCCTTCGCAGTGAAAGACTATGTACCGCGAATTTGCACCGATATGATCTCTATACCGTCGACACCACATTCCTGAAATGAGTGACGAAAATTTCCACCTGCTACGGGTGGGAATGCTAATGCGCGCCACTTTTATTGGCATTCGCCGTCATTCTTTCGTTTCATGGCCTCTACTTTAAAAAAGAAATAAGGCAAACTGGCAGAGTCACAGTGGTAGGAGCAATACCGGAGCTCCATATTCCGCGACTGGGAGGTGGTCAGATCAGATAGTATCGTACTGCCGGCATCTGTCGGTCTGCGTTAATCGCGCTATGTTCATGATGCCGGACTGAAAACACTTTCATTCCATATACTTTTTTTTTTGTCGTTCATTTATTATTCTTTTTTTTTTCTCGCGCGCGCTTTTATTTGTACTTTTATCAGTCATCCATCTTTATTATTCCTGATATTTATGGTTTATTTATTTTTATTTAAACCAAACGAAACTCGAGCCGTCTTTCTCGAGCGAAGAACAGCACTGATTTAGGTGGACGGCGTAGCAGCCCATACCTCGGAGGGGTTTCGAAAGCGCGCAAACTCAGTCATCCTCCTGAGTGTCAGCAAGCAGACCACAGACTTATCTAGTAGTGCGTAAGTGCGATGTGAGTGAGTAATTGCATTAATGACATTGGGTGTGAACTGTAATAAATACAAAAATCATTATCATGAATAATATGGCGCAGCTTCCCTCTCAGGGTTGTGGACGTGAAGCGGTTTTACATCTCCTTCTTCCTGCTTCATTGTGCTCACTGTTCGAATGATTCTCAGGTGTGACACATTCACAACAGCGGGCGCTATGCAACATTTTAAGTAGGATACATCTGAGAAATTATAAGAATATATAGTCTCTTTCTCTCTCTTTTTTTGTGTGTGTGTGTCTTTTGTAGGCGCGATACCTGTATAAAAAAAGTAAAAATGTCATCCGTTCCTGTTTATCAGTGTATCTGACGACAATTAATGTTAAGGAGTCTTACTTCCGCTAATAAAGGCCCCATCTCCAGAGTTGTAAAGAGGAAGAGAGTGACACGGAGGTTGTAGTTACCCTTACTACCTCGCATACTGAATATGATGATAAACGTAAATTACATCGAAGGAAGTGCATAGTAAAAGATACGACCCTGCCATAAATCCGCAAAAGGAGCAATAAAATCCTTTCAATTCTCATCTGAAGAAAGCGCCAGACGGGCCAAAAAGCGCCAATTAAACCGGCATCATATATCCATCGAAGACCAGTTTCGTCACTCCGCTTGACAGATTCCTGTTTTTATCGAGAGTTAGCAGTAATCGATTGCGAGTGATCAAGAGTCAGTCAACTCTCGACTTCTCTGTACACCGAGGGTGAACTCCCGACGCGACTTTCACACGACCCCTCCATCGATTCGACTCATCGACCTGTCGAAATCAAGGAGCACAGTGTGAAAACTTTTTACGGCGCTTCGATGTCAGGTCCCCAAGTGACAAGGCTTGAGGAGCTCCCGTTTCGGACGTGCTCCGCATTCCGGCGCAACCGGTCGACGGAGTTTTATAGTCCTATCTCCCGCGACGGGAGCTCTATTGCTGTCCCATCATTTTCTCGCATCAATGGAAACCGGAATATGACGCCGCTGGGGACGAATCGTCTCTTCTTCTCTAAACCATGGCGCGTTTGGGAATAAATTCCTCCGGAAGAGGTTCGGCTACAACGCAAAGCGTACATTTGGCTTTCGAGTGATTTGCACTGAAACAGGCGACGCCAACAGCGACGGTTGCAACACGACGCTGATCCTGCCATAAGCATAACTGGGCTGGTACCGATATCGCTTGCAGCAGTTGGTCTCGCTAACGAGCAACTTCACGACTGTTACAGGCGATGCTGCTGCGCTGTGGACCAGGTTCAGAGGAAACTGCGCCGCTCTACGTTTTTAATAGTCATAGCATTCGTTCCTCCGCACCCCCCCCCCTTTTTTTTTTAGTTTTCCGGAAATCTAAGTTACTGTTGTCTCGCATTTGCATTCCACCACGTTGTCTTCAAAAAAAGAAAAGAAAAGAAAAACAATTTCTGTCACCTGGTCTTGTTGGGTGATAATCTTGTAACATCCTGATCCTAACCCACATGCAAAATGCTATGGACATCAGCGCAAAGGGGTTGTTGTGTCCGTTTTCTTTCGAAACAAATTACTTATGTTACTTATTTAAATGTGTTTTAATCTTTTTAAATGAAGCATTTGCGTCTACTCGAGAGAAATTGTTCGCATCTATTTTTATGACCTTCAACTTTCTTATTTCTAGTTTCATATTGTATTTCATTTTCTTGTTCCTTTGTTCTGTTTTCATCTCAACAAATGCCCAATACAGCTGACATTCAATTCCGCCAACCCGGAAAAAAGAAAACAGTACACCGGTATAAATAAGGGTAGAAGACAGGGTCATAATCAAAATGAAACACCGCCAAAGTCAGAAGCGGTATTCATTGGCAGTCGAATCGATTTAAATCTCTGCGGCTCTATTAAAATACTAACTCAACCTCTGAAAATTACGACATCAACGGCTGACGTCTTTCGCATACACAGGGGAGGCCGCGGTGACGATAAATTCCGCAGCGACATACTATACGGGAGGTTCCATGACGCAGATCATCAAATATACGTGACCTTATCGAAATGAGATACGCGAAGATTGAGAACGAGCGCGCGACAACGGTACCTGATTCGCTCCTGTCAAGGCAAGACAGCGTCACGGAGCAGGAAGCCAAGCAAGGAGCCAACTATTCTCTATACATTCATGTCGTCCCCTTCAATTAGGTGCCTGGCATATACGTGTCAATAAGTCGCTGAGCGAAGAATAAAAACCAACCAAAAAAGTGTGCCTATGGGTATGGCGTGTTGTCGCCTTGATTCCTTGGCACTCATTCTTCCGAAGCTTCAAGGTACGTCTGCTTATGAATGCTAAGGGGGAATGCAAGTTGTGAGTTATCACTTCTCAGCCTTCAATTGGTGAGATTTTGATGTCGGTTTATGAATGGTACGAAAGGGAACCGGGAAAGCGCGAACGTCACTTCTCGCACAAGCGCGAGCATTTTATGTGGCAGGAATTGGCGCGTATACCTGATCGGAACAATTGTACGCCGTAATTAAGACTGTCGTGACTCTCTGAGAAGTCAGTTCCGTCATTAAACGGTACATGAATACTGATTATGCTGCCTTCAGATGTGAAAGACTGTCATCGTTAGTACACGTTACATGGTTACAAAACGGCAGCCACCAGAGCATCGTCATTATTACACGTGTATTAAAAGGCATCCATCTGGGCCGCCCATAAGCTGAGACTCCAACATGAACATCCTAATCCCCCGCCATCACTCCAGAATTTCGAAGAACTATGAGGAGTAGTTCCAGCGAACTAGCAGAGCTAAAGTTGGAAGTAAAATACATTAGTTGAGAGCAATCGATACATAGCGCGGACACGCAGGGCGCTTCTTGGAACGTCCCTAGGATCGGCGAAAAGCCCGTACGCAATTCATTCACCAGCTTCAAACAGTGCCCCTGCTCATTCCAGCGCTGTGTGTGTTGGCAGTGACAGTCGTACCGGAAATCTTTCGCCATCCGCATCCGGGTTTTCGTCACATACAAACCTATCGGGAAAGCGTCGCGTCTTGTATCGATAATTATTCACGGCGTTGTTTTGTCCGCGCGCACATTCGCAAAAGACGCGCGCGCGTCACGCGCCGCCGGCGAACGGGGCGGCGTCACCTCGTTAGATGTGCGCACACGCGACCGCTCATTAACGCCGCCGCGACGTCGGATGACCAACGACAATTGATTAGCACAACAAAGCGAGCGTCTCGTTAGGCGACCGATGTGCGGCCACGGTCGCGCATGCGCGCTCTGTTCATGCATACCTGATGAACCACGGCTCTTATGAGCAGTCGCAGCACGAACGCCTTTGCCTTTCATATGCAGAGCATTCCGGTGTGCACGCGGCAAAAGGGAAAAATGATATGGACGTTGCAGCGTTCAGCCACTGTATGCATGTGCTCGTGCACCGGCTGCGTTGTCCATTTACCTGCGGCAGCGGAAGATGAATCGGAACGTTTAGTGACCTCAAGCGTCGTGGTACTCAATAGCTCTGCGTACTTTCGACATTTGGTCGAATTGGAAATGCGTCCTGGATTGATTGTTTGATTGTGAGAGAGTGTGTGAGGCGTCCTGGACTTAGTGGTATGAACGCCACGCTCCATTCATTCAAGACGACAGAGGCAGCGCCAAACACTGTGACACATAGGGCATATTGTTACACCAGTCAACGTGTCACGTGAACAGTCTGTGCTAGCGACGTTTCAGCATGTTGAAAAAGGCCCCTTTAATGAATTCGTTGTGCAAAAGCTTTGAAGTAATGTTAAGTCCCAATTGCATAATGAAGTTTTGTTTCACAGTAGTAGAATCAAGAAGCGATGAATGAAAACGGATTAAAAGTGTAATAATAATTTGTAATTATATGACTAGAATGGGCGAAAGCCCTGTTTTCTTCTTATTATTATTATTCTAGTTGACAAACTTCTTAGACGAGGCAAAAAGAAGCAAATGAAAAGCACAACGGGTACAGTATTCCGTGGAACAGTGCCAATCATCCCAGCAGATCACAGCGACGGGATCGACAGGGATCGTGCATCAACGCATCGCGCTTTATAACTGAGAAGCCTAATCCTGCAAAAAGAAGAAAAGCCTACATCGAAGCACCTGATGCACCTGCCATACTCCTACACTTTAATAGAGGAGAGCAACCAACCCCATACCCCGAGACCACGTCAACCGTTTTAAAAAGCAACCGCACAGAGATCCTATTCAATAGACTGTAAACGCCGATTAACGCGAAAAGGTTGTGCGAGGAAAGCAAAAGCAAAAAGACAATGGCTATAAAGTGACCCGAGTGAGCATGAGGAGGCGTCGGCATACCTCTATGACTGCAGGTGCAGTCAGTCGCCGGGTGCTCGGGTCGCGACCTCCTAGGTCGTGAAGACATCCCCCGCTTCGATGGAATGCCTCACGCAACGTTGGCCAGCGCTAATTGAACCGCACGAACGCGCCGGTGGCAGATGGAATCGCCGCAAGACTCACGATCACCGAGGCAGCCCGATCGGAACTCAAGTCGCTTTCTTCTGTGCCACGCTTCTTTCCGTTGCGAATGCGCTGCTGAGCCTCAAATCACTGATCTCGAACAATGATCTACGTTTGTTCCCATGCATAAAAAGGTATAATATTTCAGAATGCTGTTGTTATGCAGAGGTGTAAGCAACAGCGCCTCTTGCAGTCTCTTGGTTTTGCTGACATTTGATCCTCATGTTCAGCAACCCCGACGATACTCATATTATGAATTAATACTTCTAAAGAAAAGCACGTTGTGTCATATCTTATACGCTTCCCGCCACCCAGTCTGCCGGATGAAATTGCCGCGCCATTGAAAATGCCGACTTCCAAGTATATTTACCAGGTCTTTAACCCTACCGTCACTGGGCACTGCGAATCGACAATGGTTGACCACATGCGGTTCTCATTTGCGTCGCCGCCTCTTCATGAGTAGCACTTCGTAGCCGGCAAGTGCCTGAGAAAAAGGTAGGATGAGTCTCGATCGATTCGGCGTGGGAAAACTTGAGCAGAAGAACAAGTACAACGACATCAGAGGTTCCTCGTATACTAATAGCGTGAGTCGCATACCTTGTTCTCTGTAAACGATGCTCATCTTGTCTTACATGAAGTGAGGAAAGGGTTTTAACATCTTATGCATCTCGCATTTTATCGCACGTCAAACGAAGTCGGCCTTCCTAGAATTCTTTATAGTCATTCGTTCATTCGTTGTTGGGTTGACGTGGTCCTTATGGTCAATTATGTAATCTTTTTCGAGTGCCTGGAAACTCTATAGTGTGTAACAGCACGGAGCGCTGGTCGCGTGGATTCATATGTGGCTCCTTTTGTCTGATTTTTGTGAGGCTGCCCTTGTTCGTAACTTACTTCATCGCCGCTTGAGACATAATTTGACCACAAGTATTCCTGTTTTTTTTTTTTTTTTTTTTTTTTACGCCCCGGAAAATGCTCGAAGTCGACGGACGACTCGAGTAAAAACGTGAAAGGTCCAGCAAAGCTCTTGTGACGCCTTCTGAAAAGGACAAGATTTCCAGAACATTGCAATAAGAAAAGAAAGCGCCTACACGTAGTTAGCCACTCTCGAGATATTTCAGTAAGTATCCAGCTAGGTGTGCTGGCACTGCTCTGCAAGCATTGGACTATTCTGAATATAGTTTGTTGTGCTACAAACTTCTCTTGCCAATTTCCTGGAGCCATGAGTGACAAAAACTTTGTCCCGACATGACGGAGAACTATTGACGTGTGTATGAAGTAAACGGCTGCATAGCGTAATGTCTTCGATGTCAATACCGGGACATGTTACGTGATGTAAACCTCGCTATCTGTAGCCTCCCTGTTTGCGTACCATGGACATGGCTCTTGGAAGACTTAACCGATTGTATGAAGTGTACAAGACAAGCGGCTACAGCTCGTAAAAACAGTTTTGTCGGGAACTTCACAACAACAACAATTAAATGGTGATAAACACTGGCCCTCCAATTTCGAGCAACACGACCAACATCTCTAATCCATCTTCTCACCCGTTAGCTTTAACATGAAAAAAATAGAAAAAAAATTCCTTGATGGACTGGTTTGAAACTAGTCTTTTACAAACCAACGGGTGCAACTGCGATCATGTTTAATCAGATGCTAGCACACGCGGGCCTCGTATTGTCGATACAGATTGAGGAAAAGGTTTTTAAATAATTTTCTTCTTCTTTTGAACGTAAACTGTACACCTGCATAAGATCCTACGCGTGTGCCTGCATATGATACGTTAAATTGCTCAAAAAATCACCTCCTATATTTTTTGCAAACATGTCATCCGCCTCATCTTCCTCTTTAGATTTGCGAGACACGTATAATTAATCTGAGCTCTATTTCGTTGTTTCTTTATATATATATATATACGTCCAAGTATTTCTACAACCTGCTCCAGATTGATCGCACTGCTATATCTTCTTCCTTAACGTCTTCATTTTTTACCTGGCGTCGAAAAACACTTTATACTCGGTCGTGAGTACAAAAACACGGTTCACCGATAGAAAATGTTGACTTACTGGTTTCCCGCACACGGATATCACTCGCAAGAAAAGTCTATCTAGATTCATGAGCACCAGTATATGTTTGTGTGTGCTGTCCAATAAATGTGCGCTTCTTCTACAGTCTCTGGTCATTCGAGATTAAACACGGCACCTCGGGGAATAGATAAGAGCCATCCCTCCGTGCATATACACGTATGTCTTGCCGTGGTTATAGGGACAACGCCTTATCGGACGACTGGGTTGTCCCCTGCTGCGGAGCGACCGACCTCGACGGCTTCACAGAGGGCTTCCGTGTACGACAGCAGGGATCTTCCAGAATGGCTTCTCTGTCAAAAAGACGCCTGGACTGCCTGGTGGCGTTACATGGGCTGAGGGAGGGGATCGAAGCCTGTACAGCCGGCTGTTCTACATGAGACCTTTTCCTCGTAAGACTAAAGGCGAGAACCAAAAGCGTTCTCTCCGAAGTCGACCCAGGATACATCTGTCTACCCTTCGTTAGTCGCGTTATTCGAAATCCGTCTACGAAAACCGGTATCGACATCATCACCATCATTATTACCTACGCCGTTCGTTCGCGCTGCAGCTCCAACGTGCTGCACACTGTGCTTGTGAATGACGGCGTACGATTAGCATTCAAAGTCGGTAGGATATTCCCTGCGAACTAAGAACACTCAAAATGGAGCTACATACCATCAACGCCATGCATTATATGAGGGACAGCTGCGACAGTTTAAAGCCTTTAATGTAGTCTTGTATAAGAACGGCGGCAGACAAGAAGGAAAAAAAAAGTGATTATTTTTACTTCTACTGTTCGCAGTATAGCCTTAATGTCATTTGATTTGCGTTTTCTTGGTGTCTTTGGTACCTCAAAATTTGTGAGAGCATAGTAGGTGCTGAATTATTCACAACACATCGTTCACGAGAAATGGCAAAGCCGTGAACATAAAACAGGCTTCAGATTATTGGTCCTACTTGGCGCAAACTTTGTGTAGCACAAACCAGTATCACCGCCTTGCACCGTTCTAAAACAATTCTTTATGCGGTATAGTAGCTGTTGGTAACTGCAGACTTGAAAATGAAAGTCACCTTCCGTTTCATTGCTGCCTTTCAGTTTTAAGTTCAATGACTTGCGTTTTACATACATTGCGGCAAGTTAAGCTCTAAAAATATAAAACTTCCCTGTCTTGAACAACGACTCGAAGCCTCGCACTTCAATTCCGCGAGGTCACATTCTTCCATTCTCCCTCACTGTACACTTTCTTTCTGTACTCATCCATTACACAGTTTCTTACGCGGAGTGATCTTTGAAGCATCTGAACGATGTTTATCGCGCTGTCAAAGCACACGAAGCTGTTACCATTCCATTCGTTTACTCTGTTAGTCAACGCCATGGTCAGAGCTGTGGCCAATAGCAGGGGCAATCTTCTGGCAACCACGTCGACAAGTATTTGCAAAGGTCCCTGTGAGAGGTCTGCCTGCATCGAATAGACCACTTGACGCAGACGACTGACTGGTCGACTTGTGCACGCGCTACGGGAGCAGCAGAAGTGGTCTGCGATGCCTTCGGAGAGCGGAACTCCGGGAGTCAGGCCGAATGTTTGCTCTCCAGGTTCCTGCTGCGTCCGTTCGTCGTGTCCCCGTCGGGACCCCGTCGAGAGCACGTGCGGTCTCCAATGGTCCTATTGTGTATACACGCCATGAGCGTAACTTTTGGCAACCACCTGTGAGATGTTGGAAATTTGCTCCCCATGTTATGACAGACTGGGGCGGAGGAGTTGTGCTGTAGGCGCAGCGTTGTGGGCTTTTCGCGGTTGGCGCAGGAACGTTTATTGTATTCTTGAAAGGAGGAAGCTCCTGAAGTGGACTGAACGTGGCTGTGTTTTATCGTTGAAGCCTTATCCTCTTACTCATTCCATTACACACAGAAATGTGCTCTTATGGTGCTGTTCAGGGAGAGATGTGTAGCAGTTGCATTCATTGGTGGTGGAAGTTCACACATACACATCAGCCAGCGCTCCCCCTCCATAAATCCGCGTCGTATGGCTGGCTCCAATTTCTTGGCAAAATCTTTACCAGTCCTATTATTGGAGCAACCGTTCGCCTCAACAGACCTGGCAGGTCATGATCGTTAAAGGTGCTCAAATGGGAAGCGAGTCCATGAGCGACCAGAGTGACTATACTCAGACCATTTATGTCACACGAGGAGGCGTGGTAATCTTCCTTAGAATCGGCCTACATGCCATTAAATGGAAGAGAACCCTCATGTACTTTTGTGGACACTACCGTGCTTTAAATGATTGCTAAATTAGGGGGCGTCCAGATGACAATGTCCACTAGGTAGTCACGACCCTTGCCTTAGGAATAGAGAGTGCTGTGAATCCGGAAATCGAAACGGCCTATCTAAAAAGATCTCTTAATACGGCTTGCAGATTTCTTCAAGGTGCTGCGCTCTACCGTTTGAGTAACTCGCTGCACATAATGTGCGCAGCACTATATGTGCTGCGCACATATAGGCGCCATCTTGCCCTTTTTTATGTTAGTGAGACTAGGGGATCTCCTGTTCACGTTGAAATGCATATTCTCTTGCTATAACAGAAACAAACAAAGTATTTTTTTGCTAAAATTGGCTAAACTCATAAAACTTAAGCATAAGCAAGCATCACCGTAAGGATAGGCGACACTTCTTTTGTCTCGAGACGTAAACCCCCAATTGTTATTATTACTTCTTTTGTGGCATAATTCGCTTGTAAGTTCTGATACTACAAATCACAATCAGCTGAATACGCCTGTTAGTGTATGACAGTCCACGCATACTGAAACGCTAAGATGAAGCTTGAAACATTGTGCAAGAGAATGTGTAGAGATGATCGTGTTTATGGAACAGCAAAAGCCTCTTGGCTCAACAAAATAGATCTATAGACAGGACCTTTAGGGTATCTACGTCGCTTTCCACCAAAAGTAGCATTATTTCTCCGTGTAGTATAATTGTAAAAGCCATTGAGTATGTACTGTAATCCCCTGTAGAGGTTATTGCGAAAGCACTGCCGCCTATATTCTGCATCAGCAACAGTGGAAAGTTGGCCTTTCAGGCTTAAATAAACATCCTTGGCCCACGACATCCCTGCAATAGGTAACGAGTGTTGAGAGCGCAAGTGAAATACCTCCGCTGTTCATACAACCAGAAACCAGAAGTTTGAATGCACGTGAACCGATTTATACGAAGTTCCCACAGAACAAGCAACCAGGTCTACATAGGTCCATTTACCAGTTTCTTCTCATATATATATGCACCCATTACATTCGCTTCTCTGCCACGTCAGGCAGTCAAGGACTACATGTACATAGACTAGATATGAATGAGGCATAGATATCGAACTGGCCATGCCGGTGGCAGGGCCTTTCTGTTTCGACGCTGGGGAACCAAACCAGTATTCCATTGATTTGCGGTTATGGGTTCTGAGGGATTGCCGGGACTGTATAATTGTTAGCATCCTGGCAAGAATTCCGTGATGTCGGTTCGAAATCGAACACCCTTACCGAATGAACTAAATTAAAAGTCAAAAATAAGCTATGACCAATTACAGTCGCTAATGGTACGGGTACGGCCAATGTACCGAAGCAACGACTGCAGCCTGACTTACTCCGCCTTAATTCCTGCCTTCTCTCAATTTGTTCACCTTGCACCGTACAGCGTTTCCGCTTCACTCAATTAGGTGAACTATGTGAGAACGGCAATATATTAGCGCGAGTTGAACTGCAAAAAGGAAAAGATCTGATTGGTCCTGGGCCACTCCTTGAGCAGCTTAATTGGATTTCAGTCACTTAGCAAAGGGAAAGTAGTTAAATGGTTTTGGCGGCCTTTGCCAGTGTGCAGCCACCAATTTCACCAATAAAACGATCAATTATGTGGTATCAACAACTAATTATACGGGTCTCTATATAGACTGACATCACAGGAACTGTCAAGATACACTCTATCTAACTGTACGTGCGCAATGTGAAGTGAAATAGGTATTGAAAAAGACTACAAGGTTACAAGGCGAAGGATAGTAAAAGGGGAATTGAAAGTACAGACTATTCCTTTTTTTGGTGCCGATCATGCTTTAGAACTGTGCGAGACAAACGTTTTTGGAACATGTGATTGACTTCATCTTTCTGCTTTTCCCGGGCGTCGGCGTGTTGCCGTGGGCAGATATTTATAACACTTGCACGTTACATAAACTGTTGTCTGAAACTGTACTTACTACCACGCCGTATTAGCCATGGTGTGACTGCTCAGGTCAGGTTTTAATGCAGGCTGCCAAAGCACTTTGCATTAAAACGGAGAAGTTTTATCAAATGCGCATACCTAAAAATTGAATTCGATAATATCGCGCAGCGCAATCAAATCAGACGTTAGACGTTATCGACATTCTACTGTAGCTGTACATGAATGCAAATAACATACACATGTGAATAGTACGTAATGGCTCAGCACACTGCTTGTATTAACATCGGTTGGATCGGACGCTCTGCGAATGAATTACGCCTGTTTATGCTTCTCTACCTCCCTCTGTTCTTGTCGGACGCCGCAAACTGTGGGAGCGAGAAATCACCGCTGAACGTTTCTCATGCTTTCCTAAGATGGTCACCAAGCCTGTGGCAACTTGAATCCGCATAGCCCTTCAAATACCCGTTTGTTCGGTGTGTTCCTCCAACCGATAAACTGCTACTATGACAGTAGCTTTCCTGATTTCGTAAAAGGGTTGCCCTGATAGTGTCAAACATAAAATGCTTAGCACGTTCACCTATACGCCGAAAAGGAAGAGAGACATTCCTGGAAGGTATCTGTGCGGCGGGCCACTATACAATTAAGATGCGAATGCTCGAAGATACTTAGCGATGCTTCCCGTTCAGATCTCTGCAAGGGACACGTAATGGTCCATTCTCGGTCGGCTCAGAGGAAGACGTGCGACCTCGTCCTCTAATGTCGACCAGTGACCAAACACGTGATCAGCGAAGCGCGAGTGATCTCTGTACCTGGAGTAGCTTGAGCGCATTTTTTATTTTTTTCCCGGCAAGCAGAACTAAGCAGTACCTTAGAGTCTCCCCCGAACCACGCCCAAAGCAGTGGCAACGTTTCCGCCTCATCAAAGAGTTTTCTGCCACCGACCATTTGCCACTTCCGCTGTGGACCACAATTGATTCTTCGACAACCAAATGTTCTTTCTTAAGGATCGCGTCTTCCGCAAAAAGAAAAAGGAAAACACTGCTGCCATCAGTTCTTTTTTTCTTCTTTTTTTACCATATAGTTTTCGGAATAACCCTGTGTTCTGCTTCGTTAAACATGAGGTGATCGACTTTGACTTACTCTGATTTGCCTGCTCGTCGTGGTGTCTCTACTCTAGAGTACTACTTTATTTTACTTAATTGTTTATTTCAATTTCACTTGGTCACGCCGTGTCATCCTTGGTTGTCTAAAAATGTAACATCAAGAAACGCACATCAGCAAAGAGTAGTGCTTTGACTGCTTAGGTCGTTAGCTAAACAGAAAGCATGGGAAAGTATCAGGTATTACACGAAGATCAGGAGTCAGCCAGATGAGGGCTCTCCGGCGATGGGACTTGGTCCGCAAGGTTCCCTGCGTTTCAATACCATTTAATTCCGCAAGATGTACTTAATGTATTGTGATTCGTGAGTATTCACAGAAAGACGCTGATCTTAGTTGTCTCGCGACGTAAACCCACAAATTATAATTATTACAGAAAGACGCTGAAAAAAAAAATAACGAAACGGTCAATATATTTCGGAGAATCATAATGAAACAACAAAGAGCACACACACACACAAACTATTATACTGATTGCAACAGCGCTACAAAGCATACAGTATCTGCGGGGTCCCAACCCCAACGATACAGTATTTTGTCCTCCTGAAAAAATACTTAGCTCATAATCCTGTTTTTAACAAAAGCCCCGTCGTGACTAACTTTGAAGTTACTAACTCATACGCACTCTTACAGGTCGCGGCGGTCAACAAACAGGCCCTTTGTACCTGAGTCCTCCGCGCCTCGGTGCCGCCGACCTATCTCCGTACGCGCTTCGGCCCTACGACTTCGCCAGGCACCTACTCTCGTCCCAGAGCGCAGTCAGCAAGATACTCGGTACGTCTCCTGATTCATTGGGTATGCTATACGATGGCAACTTAACCATCTTCATAGAATATTAATTTGGCATTGCTTTAAAAGGAGCTACTCATGTAGCAACATACCCCTATTGAAATTATTTCTCCTGGGGGCCACGAAGTCTGAGGATTACATAAGTTATCGGACCTTCGCGGTGTGGTGACTCTCCAGGTCGCAACAACAACATACAGGCACTATAAGGCGTTAAATTATGAGCGTTATCTCAAGGGCAACCATGCAACTTAAATTAGCTGACAGGACATCGTCCGCACCTGACGTGAAGGCATGCCTGTTAGACCTACATCTGAAAGAGCTTAGTTGATGAGGGCAACATGATTGCAGGACCACGGACGCGTAGACTCCTGTTCTCAAAAAGGTATTTGTTCTAAACAATCCGTCAGTAGTTGATCCACAATGGAGAGCCTCGAATGACGGAGATGATACTTCCTGTTTTGTACCATGCGATACATTTGAAATTTTCACAGAGTGTAAGCCGTAAGGGCATTAGTCTCGCGACGTAAACACACAAATTATTATTATAAGTAAGGACGTTAGGACTAAGGACTTTATTTATTGTGGACCTTTCTTTTTTCT
>JARGYV010083989.1:0-16730 GCA_029532675.1 Ornithodoros moubata
CAGTCTTTTACACACATTTTTTCGTACCCTCCGAAACTGGTCAAAACAACACATTTTCTTTTTGGAGCTTCTGTCTGTTCCATGTTTGGCACTCGTTACACTAGAATAAAAAGATAAAAAGAGAAAACGTGCACTTTACACCAACCTCACGAGTGTCAACAAGTGAAAGTACACAGCAGTTGGATTCATGTCTTTATTTCAGCACTTTGTCTACAATGCTAACCTTTTATTTAACGACTGCCTATTAGCTACGTGCAGGACATCAATCAATACCTTCCCTTTCTTTGAACTGTTTTCGAAGTTCACGTAACCGTTCATTCCTCTTTTGCATCTTTAGGGCACGTTTTTTATGGAGCTTCTCCTTTTGTGCCTTAATGCTCTGTTCCCCATTAACAAGCTCATCTAGCTTTTCAAGCAGCATCCGCCTCGCCATCTTCCTATTCTCTTGGAGTAATCTGCTTTCGTGACAACGTACCACAATACCTGATATGGAAAACGGAACAGTGCACATTATGGCTACAGAAAGAACAGTGTGGTGTTCAGGCACTGACCTGTTGGTACGTGCTTGAGCATAACACAATTGGACAGCTTGTTCACGGCTTGGCCTCCTGGCCCATTTCCGTGGACAAACTGTTCCCTGATGTCTGATTCCTTCAACTCTGGAACTTTTGACTGGTCAATCACCTGGCGTAGCTGCAGCAATGTTGCGTGAAAGTCTCTTGCTCTTGCTTTACTATGCACAATCTGGGTCTTGTATATGCTTATGACAGCCTTCGAAATTCCGAGCCACATTAGTTATACTAAACGACCCCGTTCGAGGAAAGTGTTGCCTTTCTGAAATTTCAAAACAATATGTGTGCTAAGTTAATGCGTGAGTAACTCTGCTTTGTAATATACACAATTTTGAGAGGTGTCGGGCAACAAGGATTCTTGGAACACCACCAACCTTGAAGTGAAACTTAATGTCTTCCTCCGAGGAAAGTGTCTTGTTCTTTTCGAATTCCTGTCGAATTCTTTTTCGGAAGAACGACTTGTCTGTGAACTCTAGGACCTTGCCATAACGTAAAAGACGTCGGTACAGGCTAAGGACTGCACTTCTGCTTGGCACAGCTTGCATTACCTGTCAACCTAAAATGCAGAGTATGCCGATTAGCAGTGATGAGTAGTAATTTAACTATATATGACTAAACTACTAAATGAGTTAGGTCAGGTTAGATTACTAAGTTCTACTGCGTGACCCCATGACAATATGCAGAGAACGTAGCAGTTATAGTTATACAACTGGGACTATATCACACATTCGTGGGCACTATAAGCTGTAATTTTTGTGTGCAAAGTTATGGGGGGGGGGGGAGCAATAGGGTGAGATTACGATAGAGGACTCACGGGCCCGAGAGAAGCACAAAGATAACATAAAAAGCAGGGAAATAAATTTATATAACAATATACCACGAACACAGGATCACCGCTTTCGACTACGGCTTTTTGGTAGACGTTGGCTTTGGCTTGCGCTTCCTTCTGACTTTTTTAGTTGGCGAAAAATTATAAAAAGGAAAGTGTGCTCTATACGCGCGTATACACATGGGTTTATGGAAAAATTCTAGGGTGTGAATTCGTGGACTACCATTATGAAGGAAGGAAATCCATTTCTTTCCTCCATGACTGCCAAGGCAAGGTCATAAGCCTTCCAATCCGTATCCATCTTCAAGCCGTGCCGTAGCCGTAGCTCTCCCATCTTTATTACTGTGGAAGCACGTTGTGTGCCGAAATAACTGCCGGCGCATATGTAATTTAACTGTTGATACCCATGAACACAAACATGACCGAAGCAGTTGATACAGAGTCATCAGAGAGTGAAGAAGAGGTGAGCTAGTGAGAGTCTGTACGAAAAGAGCTCTCGGGCTTGACTGACGTACGTAATGCTATGTGCGTGATCTACTCACATGTACTCGGTAAAAATGTGTCTGTCCTCTAGGAATAACCGCAGAGTGCGAGAGAGTACGGAGAAAGATAGCATTCGCTTTATAATTTCAGTTAAGAACTGGACACTTGAAAGAATGCTGCTGCTGCAGCTTGGTATTTTTGACTGACGCCAGTTGATGCTGTTAGTGAAAGGAAACCGATGTATAGTCTGTCACAGATGGGTTAAAACATATCTCTGCATGTAGATCAGAGATACTGCTAATTACAGTAGTTAGCACATGTAAGTTGATGTGGTTATTTCAGTTTGCACGGGACTTCCATTTTGTGGACACTGCCGCAGAATATGTCCAGGATACATGGGGACACCTAGCAAAACTAGTAAAGAAGAACAAACGTGCCGATGTGAATGACAAGATTGCTCGGTCTGTCAAGAAACGAAAGGTGATCGCTGTGTTCTTTTTGTACCTGCTTAATAGTGAATGTGCAGCATAAACATCTGAGATACATGCACTCTAACTGTATTATACAACGACGTAATACAGTGCTGTATATCTCTTCTGTGATGAGTAAAGAAACATGGAAATGCAGCGTATTGGTTCACTTGTCCGAGGGAAAAGAAAATGTGCTCTATTTGTTATTATACTTCTACTTCTCCATCCAGCATGGGGCTAGTCTTCAGAGTCGGAGCCGTATTACTGTGATTGTGTTTTCGTACTTGTAGCACTCTAAGTCATAATTTGACACTGCTATTTTAGGCGGAAGACGTAGATGCAACAAACGATGATGGCACTGATGTTGAAGAGAGTGAAGACGATATAGAAGATGCTAAAGGTAATTACAGCAACCTTGAAGTTTTCTTCTGTTAGGTGTTGATAGACAACTAAAAATAAGTATCACTAAATGCGGTGTGACTACAGAGAACCTACAGAGCATTTTCTTGCCTTCCAGACATGTTAAAGGCAAAGAATAAAAAAGTAAAAAAGAACAAGGGTGCACAAAATGAAGTGGAAGATGAAGTAAGTGGTTTGTTTGTCTTGAACGTCATTCTTTTTTTATGGGTTCGATGATTATATTTTTAGTTTCTGTGCATAACTGTGCTTCTGCTCTTCTATGATTGGTTGCCAGGAGGATGTTACGGCTGCATTTTTCGGAGATGAAGACACATCATTCCAGCAGATGAACCTGTCACGACCATTACAGAAGGTAAGCTAAGCTCTTTTACCCTGCCCATAGCAAAGGTGTTGACCAAACATGTGCATTTATTGTTTCCACACTTTTTCAGGCATTGACTGCAATGAACTTTGTTCACCCTACACCCATCCAAGCAGCAGCCATTCCTGTGGGCCTAATGGGAAGGGATATCTATGGATGTGCAGCGACAGGCACTGGTGTGTATGCCGACACATAACATGTAACGCTGGTTTACTGGTGTAGGATGTTTCTTCTAACCAGTTGCAAGGGTTGCAGATATTCTCAACATGTACTGTATAACTTAAGAAAATGCAGCAGTCTTTATATATGCGCAGCTTCCATTTTTTTTGTTGGGACTTTTGTGTCACACTATGTTCGAGAAACCACTGCAAGAGTGTTTCTGGACTGTGTTTATCTGCAGATCAGATATCCTGCTGGGAATGTTTAATTTTTCCTTTTGGTACACCAAGTTCTGTTCTTTGTTTGCAGTGATTTATGTGGTGATTGTGTCTTATAACATCAGCATCACATAACGTCACATCAACGTCACCAATCACAGCCCTGAAGCATTACGCCTGTGCATATCTAAGCCCTACGCTGCCTTTTGTCTCATTTTCAGGCAAGACAGCAGCATTTATGTTACCCGTTCTCGAGCGCCTCCTTTACAAGCCCAAGCACGACCTTGTAACAAGAGTGCTAGTTGTGGTTCCAACACGTGAGCTCGCTGTACAGGTTTACCAAGTCAGCTTACAGCTTGCACAATTCACCAGTGTTGTAATTGCTCTTTCTGCTGGTAAGTAAATTTGTTTTTTGTTATCTTTACTGGGACCCGTACGTTGTATTGATGCTTATTTCTTGGTAATTAAAGGTGGCCTCGATCTGAAAGCTCAGGAGGCTGCTTTGCGTAAAATTCCCGACATCATCATTGCCACACCAGGACGTCTGATTGACCACCTTCAAAACACACCGGGCTTTGATGTGCGAAACATTGAAGTTCTGATTTTAGATGAAGCTGACAAGTACAGTACTGATTGCGAGTTTACTCAGCAGTTTTCTTACGAAGTTGTCATAATTCTTAAAACTTAGGATGCTGGAAGATACATTTGCAGAGCAGATGAAGGAAATTATTCGACAGTGTTCACCCACAAGACAGACAATGTTGTTTTCTGCTACCATGACAGATCAGGTACACACGTCTTTATGAGTTTCTGTCCCAATGCATAACTTGTCACTAATGGTATGTTCTCTAGGTAAAAGACCTTGCGGCTGTGTCTCTTCGAAAGCCTGTGAAGCTGTTTCTGAATAACAACACTGACGTTGCACTCAACCTGCGACAAGAGTTCATCCGTATTCGTCAGCATAGAGAAGGGGATCGTGAAGCCATCTTGGCTGGTAAGTGATAGAAAGAGTTGCACACCAGCAATCGGGCGGCTAGCATCTTCAGTACAGCTTTTGACAATACTGGCAGACATGCCCAATTGAAATTGGCAGCTAGAATTAGGATGTAGTCTGAATACAGAACATAACTGTTCACCTAATTCTCACTGTCACTTTCTCTTCTCAGATAAGATTATGTAAATGCAGGGTCACCCTGCCTGCACTTATGTCATCTTATCTGTGTCAGAACACCAAAAGAGCAGACGACAAGTCGTATGTTGTCTGTTTACTTGTGCGTCCAACTCAGGCCCTTCTTCACTGGAGTTCTCTCTCGCATCCTACATTTATTTTGTGACATTATATGACCTCATAATATGTTATGCATCATACATAATTGCATTTTGGTTCTTGCTGTTCTGCAATCTACTTAAATTTTATATTTATGAATCTATTTTATATACTTCATTATAAGCGTCCTACAAATCCTTTTATAAATGCTGTTGACACGTAGTCAGAAATGCTTCTTTAATGCCTTCTTCCCAGCACTGGTGAGCCGCAACTTCAAGGAGAACACAATAGTGTTCGTGCAAACGAAAAAGTTGGCTCATAGATTACGGATACTGTTGGGTCTTCTTGGAGTACGTGTGGACGAACTACACGGCAACCTGAATCAAGCCCAACGACTTGAAGCGCTCCACAAATTCAAGGAACGAGAGGTCGATGTCCTCATCACAACTGACCTTGTTGCTCGAGGTCTCGACATCAAGGATGTCAAAACAGTAGGTGCTGCCTAATGTGCATTTTGCTAGAGACAGTGTAAGCTTTCATGCACTTTGGGTAGCTTGGGAAAGTCCTCATCCTGTATTTGTTCCGTCAATTTAGCAGCACACGGGATTACTCAATATGTGGCATTACAGGAAACCAGTTGTAAATATGCTTGATGGTCCAGCCAGTGTTATGGATATTTACATTGAACTGAGAATGTTTTTGAGTATCATTCAAAACACCATAACATAATATATACACAAAATGTGGTATCGTAGCACACTTGCCGTGAGTCGACTAAAAGAACTGTGGTGCCGTATTGATAGTAGATGTGTGCTTCTACTATGTTTAATGTTTGCCCTAGAGTAGTAAAGGGCTAATTTTGAGGTGTACCAATGACATACAGATTGACATATACCATTGTATTTCCAGGTAATCAATTTCACCTTGCCACATACTCTCCAGCACTATGTCCATAGAGTTGGCAGAACTGCACGAGCTGGCCGAAGTGGAAGGTATGCTCTTGTATTTATTTACTTACTTATTTATTTCATAGAGGAATAGCCTACATCTGAGCATGATGCTGAAATCCCACTGTCCTTTTTTCTATGGACAAAACTTAAATGGTCCTTACCCACGTTCTCAAACACACTATTCTTTTTCGTGCAAATAAGTTTTGCTTGGTGTCCTTCCTGAGCAGCTTCTGGCAGAGGTTATTAGTTCAGTGGTAGCATCCTGTTCTTTGACCTGCACTGTGCAACTGTCTGTTTCTACTGCTATGAATCATGAATACGTAATACATTAGAGATCAGAAATGTAGTACTGAGTGTATTGTGGTGATGAGAAATGAGCACTATCAAAAGCTATCTTTCTTCTGTGCTTACCCAGGTCAGTGTCATTGGTTGGTGAACAAGAACGCAGACTGCTGAAAGAAATTGTAAAGCAAGCAAAGGCACCTGTAAAGCAACGAATAATTCCACAGGGTATGCCCAAAAGCTGTTTCTGTATTTGACATAATGTCTGCAGTGAATTAGACCTACACCCAGCTGTGGAGATGAAGTGTGCACACTGTGTAATCTAACTTTCTCCCCTTGCGTTCAACAACGATACCTGATGTCAACTTCCACATGTTCTTTTGATAAAGATTTTTGCAAATTGCTGCTACGTTTATAGCATGAGAGTGCATTCAACAATAGCGACTGCCACCTGGGTATACTTAAAGGGACGGTCTCGTACAAAACGACCTGTTTAAGACCTATGCCATTCAAAGCGCCATAGTCGAAAATGGCACACTGCGAATTCTTTTCGACAGAAACGCAGCAGATATTAAGTTAAACGAATTAAATTGATACGACGACAACATCTGGTGACGTCAGCAAGTATGGAAGTCTGCTATTGGACGACAAGCAGCGAATCGAGGCAATAGAAGCAGACGACGGAGTGCCGGGTTTCATTCCAATTTTAGTGTGAGCACACGCCCGCAAGAAAGGCGAGCGCTGTGATCGCGCCGCAAGCCAATCACAAGAGACCGCATTTCGCGGGCCTTCCTGCTGACGTTTCTCCGTGTAAGAAAGGAGGGAGATGATAAAAACACGTGACATCCGTCGTCTGATTTTTCTACTATTTTGTTAAATTTCTCAAACTATTGTGCTCCTGCCGATAGGCTTTCGATGCGGTTTTACATTAGTACTAACGATTCTTATTTCACTAAATTTCGAAATCGACTTTTCTGTACGAGACCGTCCCTTTAAACCGATTAGGTGTTGCCGTGAATCCAGGACATTGTCACTCTGATTTTTCACACATTCGAGAGATTTGGTTTTACTGCTTTTGGAGTTTTGACTGAAACTACTTTGGTGCAGAGGTTATCTCTAAGCTCAGGGAAAAAATCACTGGCCTTGAAGAGGAGATAGAAAGCATACTCAAAGAAGAGAAAGTAGAAAAAGAACTTGGAAACATGGAGAAAGATGTTCAAAAGGCTGATGAGGCACTCCAAAAAAGCAGTGATGCCACAGGAAAGGAAAACAGAAGAAATTGGTTCCAAACTCCCAAAGAAAAGTTCCAGGAAAAAGGTACATTTCATCACTTGCTATTGCTCTATTTTCTCAAATTACCTCTCTCCTTTTCTTAACGCCGGCTACACTCTTTTTGTTCCAGCACGGCTTAGATTGGGTGAGCACAGCAGTATCGGTCGGAAAAAGGTTGGAAAGATACCGGAAAGAGCAAAAAATGTAAGATTTTTTATTTTTTGCATAAGTTGTGCACAGCTTGTGACTTTCCTGTCCTGGAGGGAATGTTTATGGGTCTTTGTTTCTCCCAAGGCTGAAGACAGAGTATCACGTGGGCTGGAGAAAACCGCACAATACCAGGCACGGCTTGCAAAGAGGGCAAAGAGGCCCAAGAGAATCCGTGCCATCTCTGAAGACGACGACAATAAGAAGGCACCCTGTAAGTGAATTGTGGCTTGTTCCCTTTAACATTGGTTAGGTTGGTTAACATGGGATATGAAAGCTGTCACGGATGCGAAACAGGAGACGTACCCACTCTAATGACGTAACTGAGTGCGGTGAACTTGTATTCTGTGCAAAGGAGTACGGGAAATATGGTGTACGTAGCTCCATGGTGACTTCCTAGTGCAGGTGTGATGACCTGGTTATCTACTAAGCAACAAATCTATCACGAAAAATAAGGAAAGTGGCGGTTCATGCCTGTTAGGTTAAGGTTTCAATGCAACTTGCTTTTGTTGCAGCTAAAGGGAAGAAGGGCCGGAAGAAAAAGAACTTTGCATCGGAGCTGGTTGACACGAGTATGAAGGCTGTCAAGAAATTTAGACACGGGTAAGTGTGAGTGAGTTGCCTTGTCTTGCTCATAGGCAGACATTTCGTGGGGTATAGTACATTAAAACAGCTGTCTCAAAGAGCTACTGAATTTGCGGACACAAAAAGAAACAACTGCAAACTGCTCTGTTTGTACGAGTGTCTGCCTTCAATGTGTTTAACGCAGCAGCTGATTTTAAAGTTACATTTTGTTACACCATAATATGTGACTACATAAAAGAACATGTTTTTAGGTGTTTGTACACTATGTCTACATTCACATTTTTTGCTTTTTTGTGTGTCTGTGTTGCACCTTCAGGCCCTCGTACCAAGAACGGATGGAGGCTGGCCTCATCAAGAAGAACAGAGGTCCTGCAAAGAAATTTAAGTCCAAAAGCAGATATAAGAGGAAGTAAACATGAAAAACGTTGGCTTAATAAATGTGTAACAGGACCAATCCTTCTGCTCTCTATTTTTGTTCCTCATCTTGAGTGATATTGTGCATAGCATCACTGATAAGTGATCCCTGTACAGTGATCAGCTTATCAGGTTTAAAAGAGTGCGGGTGAGTATATCTGTACTTGCAGGAATCCAGGAATGCAGTTTTGCTCATGATATTTATAGTCTTACTTCCCATCCGCATATCCATGATTTTTTTTAAAAGCATCAGTAGCTTTCGTCTGTTTCCACACCTGTAGGGTTCACATCGTAGGCAACGACTGGAGGAATTGAGGAAAGTAAGGGATATTGTGCAGGCTAAAATGAATGCCAGCAAGATAAGTGACCCTACTTAGATTTATCGACAGGCAGAGCCAATTTCAACGTCAAATAGCACATGGCTGCTGGCAACAGCGCGTGCAGGGACTGTCTTCGTCACCAGTCGTCACCCTGCTCCGCGCGCTGTTTTGTGTCGGCCATAGTCAGCTGACAGCAGATGACAAGATGCTGGCTATGAGGATTTAGTCGCAGTGCGGGCTCTTGAACTACTCCGAAGCAATATTAACTTGCTGCGCCTACTTCTCAAGGGAACAAGGTATGTCTACGTTGAAACTGTTTCGCCAACAAGTTCACGCCACTTTTCTGTGAAAGGCAGAGCAAACAAGTTCGAGGTGACCTATACGTGGTTTATCTCCTGCCGGAATGAAAAATAACGGGTGCGTAGCAGTGACTCTATGTTGCTACATGCTGTAGCTTCGACAGAAGACTTACAGCAGTTTCCGAAAGAACGTGTACGTCAGCAGTTTCTTGGAGTTGATGTCGTACATGTATACGTGTTTTGTACCGGTTCACGCCTTCGGATATAACGTTAATATTTTGTTTAGTGACAGGTCATTTCCCGCTGTACAGAAATGGTAAAACTGTCTCGTTGTGGAGGACTGAATTTGTTGAGTCAACGGCCTGACAGTGATAACCATCAGCATTCGCATTGAAGTTGGTCCGTATTTGTGGCCGGCCTAGGCCGCTTTTAGTTTTGTCGCTTACGCTTGACGTGTTAACTTAGAATCTTAGATGTAGAACCTTGTCTGATCATATGTGGAGAGCAGTGATGAAGAGGGCTAATGGGTACAGAGTTCACAACCGCAAATCATTTGCTTGTTCCTCATCTGAAGTTGTTTGCAGTCTCCATACTGCTGCAGCGGAGAAATCTTGAGGCGAGCTCCCTTCTGCCCACCCTAAGTTATAAACCACGTACTGTGCAGATGCATGTATTTTGCACGTAGGTACTTCCACGAAACAAAATGAATTTTTCCACGAAACAAAATGAATTTTTTTAAGAAGGTGAGATGAGGCACTAATGTGCCAATTTTACATTAGGTGTAATTTACCAAGTGAAATTTAAAGACTAAGCTACCTGGTTAAAGAACACAGTCAGAAAATTCACCCATCACAACTGTAGAGATTTGGTGAATCCCATTTAAAATACGGTCCAGATTTGTCTGCTTTACGACCATTATATTTGTGTTTTAAATGCCCATACCGACTGATTCACGTTTTACTGTTAGTAGGAGCAGACGTTACCACTCTCCAGCTGTTACTAGGTAATGATAATTTCCTGTTTTTTTGCAGCACAATCAGAAGATCAAAATAGGGGCCATGAGCTCTCTTCCTGTCTGGGAGATCAGTTCAACCACTGATGTTGAGAAGTGGTTAATCTTCAGTAGCCTTAGCAAAGATTTCGTTTCAAAGCTACGCCTTGCCTGCGTATTTGGCAGTTCTGGCAATGAAGCAATTGTTGTCACGAAAGACGACGATGTATATGCCTTGGGGTCCAACATGAGTGGCTGCCTTGGTCTAGGGGACACCCATGGCAGTCTGGAGCCACGGAAAGGCAAGTTCATAATCATTGTATTTTCACCCAAAGTGGTGGGAGTTGACATGCTTTCATCTTTCTCCTAATCCAGTGGATGCGATGTGCAAGAAGGGAATCCGCACTTTAGCGCATGGGAGCGGTCCTCACATGCTGGCTGTAACTGAAAGTGGCGAACTCCTCAGCTGGGGACACAATGGCTATTGTCAGCTTGGCAATGGTACCAATGTACATGGGCTGGTTCCACTTTCTCTCAGCCACGCTTTCATGCACAATGTTACAGATGTTGCTTGTGGGTCTCACCACTCACTGGCTCTAACAGCTGCTGGAGAGGTGAGCACATATTACTATGTATTCAAGTCTTCATGCTTGAAAAGTCAGTACTTTGAGGCTGTCACTGTTGCAATGTAGTACTGTACATGAACACGGACTGGGGTTGACTCATCAATGATAATTTAAATTGCTGTTTTGAAATTGCTTGGCCGTCCTAACCAACTTTTTTTTTTTGTGTGTGTGTGTGAAGAGGATGGTCTGAGGTGATGTGAAATGGGTCGTGTATGGTAGTGTGACTGTTGTCGCTTCACTGAAATATTCACAAATTTCTCAGTATCTTTCTCATTGCTGTACCTTGCTGTGTTCCTGACTTTTTGTACAGTTGGGAACATACTTTGGTATTCAGTTGCTTTTTCTTTCTCGCAACAGGTGTTTGCCTGGGGTCAGAACAACTGTGGTCAGGTTGGTTTGGGTTCAACCACAAATCAGCCTACTCCTCGCAAGGTGACCTCCGGGATTGGTGAGTATATCATTCGTGTGACATCGTGACCTTGCTCTCTTAAAATGGAATTTCCCTGCCAGGAGGGAGACGTTGCATAGCTATTGCCTGCGGCCAGACTTCTTCCATGGCTGTATTGGAAAATGGAGAGGTACAGAATAAAGTTATGTTGCATGCTGTTCCACTAAGTGCCAAATTCTTGTCTAACCAGTAAACTGAATGTAATGCATCTCAGGTGTACGGCTGGGGCTACAATGGAAATGGGCAACTGGGACTTGGCAACAACGTTAACCAAACCACTCCTTGCAAGGTCACCAGCCTGCAGGGAGTTGTCATTGACAAGGTCAGCTCTTGCTTGTTTGTGAGTCGTTCATTCACTGTAGATCTTTGTGCTCATTTTTTGTGCAGGTTGTTTGTGGTTACGCCCACACCATGGCTCTGTCTGACGAAGGTGCTTTGTACAGCTGGGGAGCCAACTCTTATGGGCAGCTAGGTACTGGGAATAAAGCGAATCAGGTCAATCCCGTGAGGATTGCTTCGGACATTGGAAGGTGTGTTTCCTTGATGCAAACAATCTATTGTCTTCGTGTGACAGTCACCTTTGTAAATTTGTAAACCTGAACATTCAAGGTATTTTATTCTTACTTATTCACTAACAACCGTTTTGAAAATTCCATGCGCATGAGTAGTGCCGTCTGCATGTAAATAGCCCAAATACCAGAGTGAGCTGATGACAGCCGAGCAAACACGACTCCGAAACGAGTCCGTGGCAGTATGCAACTTGCATTGCTTGTATTGTGTCACTCTTGAAATTGAGTTTCTTTGATATTTATTTTATTTTTTACATGGATGCCTAAAGAGAAAATTGTGGTTCTTGCATTTTGAACTACGAGGTTTTTTAGTATTACTCTGATCACAAATCTGGAGGCAAGTGTCACTTTCAGAAAACTTGGTAATGACTTTTACGCTAGAGGATTCTCTCTCTCAGGATTGTAGAAGTAGCTGCCTCACACTACAACCACATCTCAGCTGCTGTGACCCAGACATTCAAGGTGTACATGTGGGGACAGTGTAGAGGCCAATCGGTGACTACGCCCACGGAAACTCCCTTCCATTCTATCCACGACGTCTTCGCATGTTTTGCCTCACCTGCAGTCACTTGGAAACCCATGCTGCTTGGTAAATGTCACTGTTCATTCCACTTAGTCCATGTACACGCAACCTGAGGCGAGCTCCTGTCATACCGACACAGAGTGAGGTGAAATATTGGGTATGCGTGGGTATTGGGTATCTTATGTCCTGGCAGAACAGATGGAATCATACTGTGTACTTCAGTTGCATGTACATAGAAAGTGCTGGTTTATTTGGATATATATTCTTGTTCTTTTCTGTAATTTTCTCTTTGCAGACATATGCCAGCCACATAAAGTTGCAGACAGCATAAGACTTGCCTTCAATGATCCCGTAAGTTTTTTTTTTTTTTCATATCAACTATTGCAACAGAGTTACCTGGCTGGCTGCGGCGTGCCTGTGGACATCTGGAGCACTTTGGCTTGCACTTTGGCTTGCCTTCTCCTTTCTGACTGTTAGCCAGGATGCCATTTGGCCAGGGCTTAGCATGGGCATGAGCAAACTAGGAATGGGCTGTTGCCATTACAAAGTGGTACCGAGCGGTTTCGATATCTTTTTCATAGTACCCTAAATGTAACCTTCCAAAAGAGGGAATGGATGCGAGACTGAAGGGGATTCTGCGACGGTGGTACAAAGCCTCTAGTACATTGGAATGCCATACAGAATATAGACGACATTGTAGTAAAAAATGGAGACCATTTCATTGACGCCGCGTAGTGCACAAAGTGGAGAGTCTTGACTGCGGCATCGATGCAAGTAAAAGTTCAGGGGTATAGCAAAGCATCTCAGTCTCGTTATTCACACTTCCCCATTGCGTGAGGAACAGTACTGCAAGTGCCACGGAAGAGTTAAATGCTTATAACCCACACATGGTTGCTTGATGGATGTTGGGCGTTGCAGGCATCGGAATTTGGCATGCAGCATGACGGAGAGCGGTGGTAGAACGGGGAGCATAGGGCCAGCGAGGGTCATCCTGACCAATCCGTCAGCCGTGAAAATTTGCTAATGGAATAGAGGGAACACTCAGGAGTGTCTATTTTTGTTGTTAATAGAGAGGAATAAGTTTTCTTGTGCTTGAACTGAGCATGTGTGTATTGACGTCTTTGGTTGTTTTCCAGCGGCTATTGTGTTAATGTTTTCACTCTTCCCTTGTCAAAATTAAATAGATCTGACAACCATTTAAACAACAGAAGGTCGATACAAGGATGGTGTAACATTGCATAATGTGTGACTGACTCATGGCAAGAAAAGCTTGTAGTTTGAATATATATACATTAACTTAGCTATTTGAAACCATGGCGATTGGTTTGAGGAGATATCATATGTCAAAGGTGTTACAAAATGTTCTCCCAAATTTTCTTCTGTTTTATGCCTGTGTGATACGAGAATCCAGCAATTACATGAAGGACTTGTTAACTTTTCCTAGGCAACAAGTGATGTCAAGTTCTGCATTGAAGGGAAAACAATTCACGTGCACAAAGCTATACTGAAAATTAGGTGGGTCTTTGCTTTCACAGAAGACATTCTGAAGACGTAGTTGAAGATAGAATTAATCTTCTTCTCCTACAGGTGCGAACATTTTCGGTTAATGTTTCAGTCCCCATGGGATGAGGATGAAAAAGAGTGAGTACAGATTTCTCTTTATCGTGGAAGGTGTTGCAAGTTAAATACTGAGATATATCTCAGTGAATGAATGTGGATGGCATTAATTTTTATGTACACCATGTAATGCATATTCAAGGCAATGGAAATAGTACCTGTTAATCACTCATGTCAAAACCTGCTTTAAACTTTTATGCTGAATTTATTTATCATTTGCTACTTGACTAATTTTACTTGACAATTTTTGAAAATCAATTCTGTTTGGACAAATTTCTTGTCCAGGTCAGTGGATGTCGCCACACACTCATACAACGTGTACAAGGCATTTCTCGAGTACTTGTACACAGACAAGGTCGACCTCTCACCCGAGGATGCTGTTGGCCTCCTCGACTTGTCCAATTACTACTGCGAGACTCAGCTGAAGAGACATTGTGAACGAATAATTCGACACGGGATCCTTGTGGAGAATGTTGCCATGCTTTATTCTGCTGCCATTAAGTATGAAGCAAAGGTACTGTTCATCTTTTTTTTTGTGTGTGTGTGTGCGCCCTTCTGTTGGTTCATGTTTTTTTCCGTTTCCAGGACCTCGAGGAATACTGCTTTCGCTTTGCCATGAACCACCTCACAGCCGTGGCACAGACTGAAGCATTTAACAGACTTGACGAGGCTACTGTAAAAACATTTATTACCAAAGCCGCACTTTATGGCGCATTTAAGTACTGATGTCTGGAAGCAAATAACCGGCCAAGCTCACTGCGATTGAGAAAAACCATGAGATCAAATTGCCAAGCAGCGACCAGCTGCCAGTTTAGCAACATTCAAAAACTCATGTCACGAAGATTTGAAGTCTTCGATTAGCTTTTATTTTACATTTTTGAAATTCATGCGCAGATCATTCCACCGGGGCGGTGTAATTTCAATATATATCGCACGTCCTTTGCTATGTTTTGCTATATATATATATCTTCATCACTTCAAGACCTGTATAGTACTTTCTCCTGGCACACGAACGTCCTGTTAAAATGTGTGGTTCTCCTATTGCATTTCTGGTGGTATTTGCTCGTAGTATTTCGTGACCAAGGGTCCATTTTGATAGAGCCATTTTTATATTTTTATACACATTTTGTGAGGCATGTGTAAATATTGTATCAAACTCTTTGAATCCATGTCATTTACTGATTGCACTGGTATACAAGTTCTGATTGTAATAGGAGTAAAAAAAAAACCACAATTGTAACCAGGACTGTAAGCAGAGTGTAACGTAATAATATAACGGTTCTGGTCTGGAACATAAATGATGTTTATGGTATGTGCACTTGCTTTGTTCACAAGTAGTGTGCCAAAGTAGGCTATGGACTTCCTTACTCAAGTAAGACTGGAAACTGATGTGTCAGATTGCCCCCATTCAATCCAGATATATGCTGGTGCATTCCTTAGAGTTGGCGCAGGATGCACGGTGACCCCCTTCTCTCCTGTTTCCATTCTCCCCTCTGTCTTCCTGTGCTTAGCCACATATGGCTCTGCATACATTTGGCCATATTCGTTGCACCTTGTTTGTGCTGCATTTTTTTGCAGATCCAGATAATGGTGGTGCTGGTGCTGCTGCTACTGTTTTGCCACAAAATGCGTAGGAGGTTCGAGTCATTCCGGTGTGGAGGAAGAAGTTTCCATAAAAGTTCTTCCTCCACAGCATCAACTGAGATCGTATAAACCTCAGTTGATGCTGTGGCTATGGACTGTGTGCTAATAGTACAACTGACTAGATGCTTGGAGCAGCTTTTTCCCTGTTTTGTGAAAAAAGGGTATAATTTTCCTGCGATAAATGTATATTTTACTTTTGTTGGCCTGCACCTTGACTCTTTTGAAGAAGTCATTGACATTGACGTGAAATCTAGGTTTGCGCAGTTGCCAGGTGCTTCTGCGCATAGGCTTTTCTCTTTACCCTTTACCTCATCTACGAGTGTTGTTTGCACCCGCGCAACGACTCTCGTTGGCATTTCGGCAGCATTTTCCAGTATGCAACGCCTACGAATGACAAATGTTCTCCACGGCACAGGAGATTTATTTGTCTGTGGCAGGAACTCTCGGACAAAATGCTGTCCGAGGATAGTGATGTGACAGTGAGTGGGCACAATGGTAGTATTAGGTGAGTACAAATTGCATATGACATGTACATTCTCTATTCACACTATATACCTAGTTAGAAAACTTTTCTCTCCTTATCTTTTGCAGCCACGAAATCAACCCTCGTATCATATTTGGGTTTGTGGTATTGGCGCTTTTAGTTGGTGGATAGCTGAAACGAGTATGTGGAATTGGATGGCAACGAACTTGTAGAGGTTAGAAATATCATTAAAATGGATTAAAAGATGGGGAGAAGAACGTAGGTGATGACTACTCTGCATAGAGCTCCAAAGCTGTCACTTTGGTTTTCTAATAACCCTAAAATAATTTGAGAAGGTGCACTTTGTTAACTGACATTTTTCCAGGAAGGGAAAGTTGCTCCCACCACTACACTGAGATACATATTTCAAAGTAGCCCTAAAATATGGTAACCGCAAATGGCACCTGTGAAACAGCATCTTTCTACGCAAGGCGATGAATTATGCTGAATGAACTTCTACCAGAGATCATGAGGGGTATCAAGTTAAGWTGTTGAAAATGATTGCCCCCCCCCACTTCAGGATAGACTTTCGGATATGTTTTGTACTGCCTTAGATTCCTTCATCTAGCACAGAACATTGCGCTGCTTGCATTCGCGTCAGCATGAAACACAACAGGGTACCACACAAGGTATTTTATAACATCACAAAAAACAAAACTGCCTATCTTGTAGGCAACAGTA
>JARGYV010083994.1:0-13691 GCA_029532675.1 Ornithodoros moubata
GTTTACCCGGCGACCAACGAGGTCTCCATGCGAACTTTCCCCTTAGGAGTCGTCGTGGTCGTTCCTGGCCTTCTGTAGGGGGACTGGGAGAGGCGGCTCCGGTCTCCTCGACCGTGGCGAGTTTTCGGCGCAGGTTACGCCAAGCTCGGACGATAAACATGGACGTAGTGTGTGCCGGCGATGTACGTCGTAATGGCCAACAACCGCGATGTCTGCGACGGCTTGTTCAGCTCAGGCTGAGCGTGTGTTGCGTGATGACGAAGTATGCAAACCTGACAGTCAAATGCAAACTGGTGGTGGTGGTACCGGATGAAGATTGTACTTAGCGAATGAGGTGAATAGACAGGGTTGAGTTCAGCCTTTCAGTTCATTCAACAGGAAAGTCGAAAAATAGCGAATATATAAGGATGCACAGCTACAAAGAGGCTGTGGGAAAAGTAGCCAGGTGCTGCCTGTGGTGCCTGCGGCTCCAAATGAGAGGGGATTCTCAACGTCAGTTAGGGGCCCCTGTTCCGACAAGCTCGCGCAGGACCGCGATCGCGATGGGACTGGTGAAGCGCACAGTCCAAACGGAAATGAAAAAGGAGGAGGCACAAGAAGAAGAAGAAGAAATTCACCACGGGTTCACAGGCGCCACAAAGAGAGACTTCCTTTCCTCTTCTTCTTCTTGTGCCTTCACCTGTCTGGCCATTAGCTACGGCGGCATTTGGCCACTGCTTAGCGGTTCTTTTGACAGGCGAAGACAGAAGAAGAAGAAACTTCTTTTAGTTCTTCTTCCGCCTTCTCCTCACTGGCCATTAGCCACAGCGGCATTTGGCTACGGCTTAGCGTGGGTATTGGTAAATTAGAAACGGGCTGTTGCCATTATGAAGTGGTACAGAGCGTTTTCGAAATCTTTTTCACAGTGCCCTAAATGTAACCTTCCAAGTGAGGGAATGGACGCGAGAGTGAAGGGGATTCCGCGACGGCGGCACGAAACTTCTAGTACATTGGATCGCCAGACGGAATATTTACGACATTCAAGTAAAAAGTGGGGGACCGTTTCACTCACGCCGCACAGTGCACAAAGTGGGGAGTCTCGACTGTCGCATCGATGGAAATAAAAGTTTAGGGGCATGGCGATTCAGCTCAGTCTCGTTGTCCACACTGCCTCATTGCGCGAGGAAGAGCACTGCGGACGCCACGGAAGAGCTAAGTGTTTATACACCCGCACGGGGTTGCTTGATGGAAGTTAGCCGTTGCAGGCGTCGGAATTGGGCACGCGGGATGACAGGGAGCGGTGGTAGTACGTGTAGAATAGGGCCTGTGAGGGACATCCTGGCCACTTCGTCTGCCGACTCAGGGTATGACCTGGTGATTAGGGACCCGGGAGAGGATAATACTGCGCACGTGAGGAGGAGAGAGTGCGTTGATGACGGACGTCAGAGGGTGCTGAGAAGGGCTCGTCAGGGCTCTCGCTAATGAAAGACAGTCCAACAAGACGATCACTCGGTTGCAAGAGGGCAGTACTCGCATGAGGTTGAGAGCAATCGCCAGCACCTCTGCTTCAAAAATTGGAGTGTAGTCCGGCAGTCGAAGAGGTAGGCAAGAGCCTAGCGAAGGGATGAACACACCAGCCCCCGCTTTCTCCTCAACGACCGTGGCATCAGTTGAGATGACGAGGTAGTCAGGCCTTTCACCTAAGAAAACTGACAGCAAGGCGATTAGCGTTGATGTGGTCATCACGTTGGCGCCGCCTCGGAAAATGTACATAGTCGAGATGGATGGCGACGTAGGCGGTAGGACGAGAGGTTTCAACTTGCTCACTGAGACATGCAAGGGGGAAAGGAGATGGTTCGCGAACACAAACTGAGAGGTGTTGTGCACGGACCAGGGTAGCGTCAATAACTGTTGCGTCTGTGTGAGAAGGGGGGCATAGTCGATGTTGAAGAGGACAATAGTAGAGACGTAAGAAAGAAGAGACGGTGATGTATTGCGTCCGCTCTGTAAGGGGTGAGATTCTTGCTTCCGAGTAAAGGGCATCATCTGCTGAGTAAGTGGGAAGGCCAAGGAACAACCGAAGAACACGACGTTCGAAGGAGAAAAGTTTTGCAAGATGGTAGTGACGCAGCTGAGAGAATAGAACGCAGCCGAACTCGAGGACTGAACGGCTGTAGGCGAAGTATAGCAAAATGAAAGCTCCGCGCCGCATCCCAATTCTGGGGCTGGCACATCGTCGCATGAAAAACACCGCCCGATCTGCTTTGGACATTGGATCTGCTGTTGCCAGGACATTTACTCAGTGTACCAAAGGTCCAGGTATTTCAGTGACCTCACTAGGGGCACAGAGACCAATCCTACCTGGAGATCAATAGAGATGAAGCCGTGGATTGGGAGAGCAATAACGGCACACTTTTGAACACCGAGGTTCAGGTGAACAGTGTCAAGCCACGTGGTAAGCTTGTCAAGGTATAATTGCGGAGAGGAGTAAGGTTCTGCTGGACGGTATGCCACTGCAGGAAACACGATGTCATCGGCGTACGTGAAGAAGACGAACGTGCGATTCGTAAGGATGGAACGTATCCTGGCGCAAATGTACCGGAGCAACAGAGCTTGCTTTGGGTGACTGGGGGAGGATGTTGTGTTCGACTCTGTCGTAGCCTTGGCAACGCTTTCGTCTTTGCCAGGCAAGGCGGGTCCAGATGTCATAGGTAATATGGGCAGTCCAGATGGAGTACTGCTGTCGGAAACCGATCTGACTATAATTTAATATGCCACTGTTTTCACTCAGCACTGCCACTAAACATGTTCGAACAGTGAAAACGCGGGACATTAAAAACGGCGCACAGTGGAATTAAAAGCCACTGGGGTCAAAATAACCCAGCAAACGTGTAGGAGAAATTTACTTTCATTTTGTTTTTGCGTTTCTTTGTATGCCTTGATGGGGAATAAAACCAAGGCGTTGGTTTATTTTACTCGGCTTAAAAAAAAAGAAAAGACTTCATTTATACAATTACGAAAAGTCACGGAAGCCAGAACGGTGCCAGAAGGATGTTACTGAAAAAAAAAAAAAAAAAAACACATAGAAACTAAGGATACACCCGAAATATGGAGTATTTAATGTGGCTCCGTAGCAATCCTAGCTCCTCCCAGAGATCAGCGTTTATAACAACGTGCCGTCAAAGTACAAGAAAAAGATGCAAACACTCATTATTTTATTATTGTTATATTCCTAAAGTATCCAAGTTATCACGACATGCGAAAGACCCGAATGCTCTAGGAAAAAAATCGGTTGCTATCTCTGCAGCCGCATGTAAACTTAACACACATCATGGGAGTACAAAACTGTTGAAACAAATGAGAAGATGACATCCGAAATAGTTTCTGATATTGACAAACGCAAACCGACGGAATAAGAGCGAGGCATCAGAGCGAATCATCGTGCGCCAACGACGTGAGATACATTACGACGTCACCCTGAGCTCCCCGGCTGAAAAAACGCACCTTCCCAGAGCATTCTACGGCACCCACGGGAACGTGCACACTTTTCAAAAGGAAGGCACTGTAGTCGAGAGGCATGACATTTCCGAATCTGTGGTACAGCTTTTTGAGGAGGTTCTCGGCGTCGTCTTCGGTGATGTTGGTGCTGACATTCAGCTTCTTCATACAGTCGACGGCTTGCGACAAAAGTGCCGTCAGTTCCAACTTCATACTGGCGATGGTGGAGTGCTTCACGCTCAGGCTGATTTTCGTTTCAGAGGTAGCGCTGCCGTCAAGCACTCTCACCCAAAACGCCAGGAACAAGGCGAGCTCTGGTGCGGGTAGCGGTAAAGGCTTCGCCTGCAAGAAGTCTTTAATTCTTACCTGGTGCAGATCAGCCTTGCTTTGTCTGCACTCAGCAGAAATACGCTACGCGGGAAAGAATGTCGGGCATGGTCGAGCAGCACGCGCACTGCCCAAAGCAGCCAGCGAGGAGTAGAATACTACGTTCTGCCTTTTCCTTCCCTATTTCCCCTCCCACATCCCCACATGGAGTAACATGGAGTACGCCTGACACTCTCGCGCGTCTGATATGTGTCTGATCTCGTTTGTGGTTGGGCTTCGTTGCTCGAGCAGCGTGTAGTATCGGAAACTACACACTACTAACAGCACAGAAGCTAGTAAGAGAGACATACTACCCTGCAGTGAAAGTACTGCCACAAGAAGCCGATCATGATGTTCACCGTAGTCGGTGGCCCCTTGTAGAGAACTAGGCAATAGTTCGCAGTGGCAGCACACGAGATGAGGAAATAAGCGACGGTGGTCCTCTTCTTTATCCATAGGACACGAACCAAGATGGAGCGCTTGGCCCCGTCGGAAGAGCTGAGTCCTCCGCAGTTGCGCACGGCAACCTCGGGTGCCTGGTCCAGGCCCTGCCGTTGCATCACCTGGGAATTTCAAATGTCCGTGTAGGGACGTTCATAGAGCGAACATCGGCGTGTGTACAGTAATTCTAGCGCGACATGTTTCACGAAGAAGGCTGGAGGACCCCATAAGGGGAGAAACGGGCAAGTAACCTTCACTTTTCCTATGAAGAGTGAAAAAAGTTGGTCAAAGAACGCCTTGCATCGAATTCTGCGCAGCGAAGAAACAATGTTAAAATAGGTTATAATGATATGCACAATATTTTTTCACGTGTACATGATTTGATCCCAGGGACAAGATCCCCTGATAAATTCGGAAACTTACGTAACTTCTGAGATTAATTAAATGAGATGTTGAAAGAAGAAAATTAATGTTATGTTTTAAACGTTCCATGATGTTTGTTATGATGTTCAGTAATACCTTCTTTTTATCTTAATTTTTAATCTTTTAAATTAATGTTTGCTGATACTCACAAACGGTTGCAGGGAAGTTTCAGTTGTGGGATCGTGCTTTTTATGGAAGTAATCTTTGGCCCGCATGATTCTTAGTTTGATTCCTTTCACACCACCACATAATGTCCAATTACAATCAAGCTTTAACATGCCGGTACCTGTCCTCAGTAACGGGTTTTCAATTGAAATAAATTGTATTTATTTACGAAAATAATGCATAACGTAATGAACGGGAGGCCCTGTAACAGAAGTGTTGGAATAGGGACGAGACAGAAACTTCATATGCGTGAGCTATGCTGAATGTGATGTGTGCATTTGCCTATAACTGTCATGACTTCACATTACCACTACCTTTTAGTGCATGTTGAAGCAGCTCATTTTTAATAATAGGAAAAAATAATAGTCAGGATGAAATTCTCTGTATGTGACCTGTTTCGTATGTGGTGCGGGTTACCTCAGCGGAAGGGTGTACTACGGAAAATGTAAAGTCGGACGGGTTTGTTTGTTCCTCATACTCCTCACTTGTTCCCCGCACAAGGGACTGAGTGCGCGCAGACTTCCTGGCTGACCGTCAAGAGATACATTAACGCACTATCAACATTATTCCCCTGTCGGTGGAATGATGTTGCGCTTGTAGCAGCTCATGTAGTAGAAAAACGAAAAACTGGCTTTGTAGCACAAAATGAGGCATTTGGAGGAAGTGCTAGTGACTCCCCGTTGCACTCCCTACTGGAAAGGACGTCAACACATGACTTAAAGGGCTACAAAGTTGTATGAAGCACCGACAACAAAGAGTGGTAAAGTAATAAGAAATTGTAATGCAGAGAGTCATTTTTTCGTAGAGCATCAACGGTACGCAAAATATATTACGTATCTGATGATCGATATATTATGACTACATCAATTAATTACTGCACCTACAAATATAAATAGTATGAGTATATTATTGCTATTTGCAATTCCTCGACAATATTGAAATACAACAGTCGTAGCTATTTTTCTTCTTTGACTAACTTTGGGTCTAACTTTGAGGGCGCTTCGGAGAGCTTGCTCTGCCCCTCTTTCAGTAGGGCCTGGCCATTCTCAATGTCCGAAAAACGTTTTTCCTTCATGCCCCAGGTGACTAGGACTGCATTGCTCAGCATCTTTCCTGCCGTGCTGCTCTCATCCTGCCGCTGGATCTCTTGTGTGCATCTACTAGAGGTACAAGGACTCCTGTACTGACTTCTTTGGTTCCCTTGCTGCTGCTTCCGTCTTCAGTCGCTACAGGTGGGTCTTGTGTGATCATTTCATAGCTCTGATGGGGTCATGGGTGATGGAAATCTCTGCGAGGTTACACCCCATATCTTCCTGCGTTTGGCATAATCGCTCTAAGGCCATTAATCCGTCTTTGTCTCCACTTCTGCACCGGGTAGAGATCCGGTCGTCGTTGCGGTTATGTTCTTCTAGTCACTTAGGGTTGAAAGTAGTGTGGCGTCCGAAGCACAAGAGACAATAGCCGCAGTCGCCGGAAAAGGGGGTGCAGAGTTCTTCGCCTTTGGGCGCCGACTACGACGTTACAATGATTAGGCATAAAACGATGAAATTCGGCGAAGTTGTTTCACATAGTAATGATAATAATAATTGGTGGATTTACGTCACGTGACAACTGAGATTATCGGGTAGGACTGCGGATAATTTAGAGCACCTGGGGATGTGTTGACGTGCGCCGCAAATCTCCGACACACGGTGCCAGTAACAATATTTACCTCCCCTACATTGCCACCGTCGTCGATATGTTTCACATAGTGAACCCGTCGATTGCAAAACCCTTTTCTGTGGTTTGCGCGGAGAGGCAGCCGAGCTCGAACCTGACAAAACCGGAAACGCCGCAACGCCACAGCGTGGGAAGTTGTAGCAGCACAACCGTGAAAGTTGTAGTTTCGTTGTCGTTCGCAATGCATACAGGATGTCCCATAAATGTTGCGACAAACTTTTAGGGGAGGTAGGGCACATCATAAGGATTATGAATTGCTAAGGAACCCATGCCCGCAAATGTCAGAGGTAAATGGTAGCAGAGGTAGAAGATGTGAAAGGAACCAAGAGGGTGATTAATTTGAAACGTTTATTGAACATAATGAGTACAGATAGTGACTACAGCTCGAATGTTGTAGCAGATGCTCGAAGTTTGCACCATCAGACGCCAAAATGCAGACACCGACGGAGCATTGGTTACCGGACATGTTCGAAAACACCGGGAGTTTTTTTTATTGTACAGCCTAAAAACGGAACTTCACCGCATAACGCTGCGTAAACCAGTCCCCAGTCAGAATGATATCGTTCGCGTGGGGGATTCGTCAAAAACGGTGGGCGTACGCCTTACACATCAATAAGATAAATGAAGAAATGGCAAAAAATCGAGCATACCCAAAGAGCAAGGTTGTGAGCAACGGCTTTGATTCTCTCCTTGTTGAGCTCCAGCGGCGACGTCAGAGCGTACATGGTCCAGATGCCGCTTCCCAGAATGTCAGCCGTAACTGAATCCAGCTGGACCATTTCACTCGCAGCAGGAAGACTAAACTGCCGTACGTTGTCGTCCATGCGCCTAGAAACACTCACCTGAGTCGGAAAATTGACACATTATTTGCCGATCCCTCTGACTTGACGTCTGACATGCCATCATGACCGCAGTGCGTGGATGAGGAGTGCCATGTACTAGGCCATGTCACTTGATTCTACCCACATATGTTGATATACAGTAGGTGTTCGGCAATACCAAGTGGTTTTCCAGGCATATTTCAATCTAATTGGTTCACGAAACAGGAGTTGAACGTATCACAATATTTTTGAACTGAAAACCGCTCAATCTCTACGAGCCTTCGTTCAACAAATGAACCTCTGTGACGTTTTCTCGCGCCTCTAAATTTGGATCTTCAGTATTCTTTATTTGAATAAACGAGGGCGCGCACAGCTACGCAGGCACTAAACCGAATGGTCTCTTGTCGATAAACATTAATTGATCCGTTGCAAACAAGAAAGTACGGACGCATCATTTGGAGCGTATCAAATGTGCGAAATTCGAACAACACGCTGCACGTTCCTCACCATTTTCAAGTTGAGATACCAGTCTGGCTCTGGCTGAACCTGGCTGTAGTCGGCTGCGCTTCCGCTTTTGAAGTCGTTTTGAAGTCAATGTGAGACGAGCTAGTGATGGCTAAAAATATATGGAGGAAAGAAAGAGGAGGAGACGGCGTAGCGCGATATTTACCGGGCAAAAGTGTGGAGGAAGTACGACACGATATCGGGCAGTCACGTGACTTTTTTCAGCCGCGCGCATGCGGCATAAGCTGTAAGCATAATAAGCATTGCACGCGCGGGGTTTTGATACTCTAGGTGAAAACTTTCATCTTTTGAAAGCTGGATTAGTGAATAGAAATCCTCCTCAATGCTTTCTAGTTACGTGAACATAAGTGCAACGCCCCATGTCATAGTGTGAAGTACTTTCTTGAATGTCATACAGGATAAAGCCGCCGGGGGGGCCCAGGGGGCAGACTTTCGAAGTGCCTGTTTCCATGCGCTCCGTCGCACGGAATTCTTACGTCGTATGAAATGTTGCGCTCTCACTGCTATAAAATATCATGAAGACAAAAAAAAAAGCGTAAGCACGTCTATTGGTGCAAAACTCACGCGTTCGGGTGAACCGAAAACTGTACGTACGAATTACTCACTCATCAAAGGAAATCTCGTCTTTGTGAGATAAACAGCCTCGTATGATGCAGGACGGCATGTTCAGTGCGAAAAGTTCATTTCGCACGCACAGACTTTACGGCTTCAAGGGGTGCTGGAAAAATTTTATTCAACCACAAAAAAAGGGGTATATTAACTTCGCTAATGGGTGAAGGAAAGTCCCATTGGAGCTGTCCTACTCTCGCCCAGGGCCTGCAAGATACAATTTGCAGGTTACAAACAGTGCATCCTGGGTGGGACCAGGTGAGGAGGTGAGAAAGATTAGCTCCCCTGATAGTAAGTGTCTCCCTATACATCATATAATACCTGCTCTAACTTCAGGTAAGTACCCTTCGTCAGAACCGGTAAAGAATGGCCTTTGGATATAAGATACAGGATGGTCACACAAAAACGTAAAAAAAGAAGAAAGAAACAAGAAGTAAATAACAGCTGTGAATGTCTGCAATGTCAGCAAGAAGTGCTTTGCTGATGTACAGGTTTCAGTGATGATTCTGAGAAACCTGTGAAGGTCGCATGCAGTGCAAGAAGAGCACAAAAGCCTGTACAATGGAAGAGGTAGCAGTTCTTAACAAATCAAAGGCCACAAGTCATTATGTAAGGGCTTTATATCTCTAAATCAAGTCAGAATCAAAGTAGGTCAGGTCAGTGACCTAAAAAGTATCACATATTTTTTATTTCCCCTGGAGGTCCTCTTTATTTCAAGATATAAGTTTGGTCTCTCCCATGCCTTGATGACCTACACATCGGTGCTTAACTGATGTAGTAATTCCTCATGATTAGCTGGTGTTAAACGGTGGATATTTACTTCCATTTATATTTTCACGTCTTCCATTGTTTTTCAGAGATGCAAAAACAGAAGCCAGGTACGGAACGTTTATGCCTATGACATCAGCCGCACCAACAGAGCCAGATTACACTGATTTCGTCCTCTGAGGTAACGTAATCTGGACTTAATAGGATTTGTGCACTTGCTGTCGCTTCTATCTCATGTATGGATGTTGTGCCTATAAGCTTGTTACACACTGAAGCAGGACAGAGACACTCATGATGCAGCAGAAGTTTAAAAGAGGATTAAAACTTCCTGATACTACCTGAAGAGTCAATATGTGAAAGAAAATGCTTTGGCTTCTGTTAACCCAGAGTGGCTGAGTGTGTAAGCGTTGTGGCGACCACAGCCTTAGACTGTAATGTGTGCAGGTAAATATATCTCTGTCTTCCTAAATTTTCTGCTTACAACAGTACCATCACTACCAACAGCTTCCTGTGGTCTTTCAGTACCAAATACTGCTTTATCTGCAGTGGATGCGAATGCAAAGATAACAAGTATACGCTATGCGGTTGAGACCAGGCTTGTGCGAGTACTCATAATTTTGACCTTGAGTCGATGCTTGAACCCTTCTGATACTCGACACGAACTTGGGTCGTAAAATCTTAGCTGAGGAACTTTCGAGTACTCTGTATTGTTTCGAGCACACCTTAAAATAGTTGACTATTATTATTAATAGACTATTTTATATAACCTCTTCCACAGGCCTTACTACGAGAACTGTGATCACTGGCCAGTCGTCGAAAAGAAAGGTACGCAAAAGCCCTGTATATCATACAGCTGGCAAGTGGTGCTAGAGCCACTAAATGAGCTTTGCTTCAGAGTAGCGTCACTGAGGCACAACTTACTTTGTGGATATGTGGCACACTTCCTGTTCATGGCACAATGAAGTTGCTTTTGTCTGCGTGGATTACTTGTGTTACTGCATTTAGTAACATTTGATAACATGCGGTATACTTGCACTCGATTTGAACATGGCACAAAAAAAAAATTTGCTACTCCACCTCGGCTTGTGCTCAGATATGTAACTAGTCACACAGGCCTAGTTGAAACTGATTGCGGCATCAAACACTCGAGCCACTGGTTATGATATATTGCTATATGTGACATTTTCAGATTGAAGTATGAATAGATAACCCGAATTTTCCCCTTCCAAACTAAAGAAAAGTAAAATTGCTGAAATCTAGCTAAAGTTTGGCACACACATTTCCCTGAAGGGTCTGTTTATTTGAAGCGTTTAATTGGGTCAGCTTACTGATTCCAAGAAACTTTACCTAAAAAATTCTGTGCTGTCTATTTGCTTTGTCCTTCTCAGGTGAGGAATAATTTCCATGATCCGTGACATGGTACTGTCACTTCTATATTATGTACGTGTGATCATGTTGTGCCTTGATGCTGACTGTACATTGAAAATTATCTGCATTTTTTAATCAGTACCTGGTTGATAGGGGATGCATATTTCACTTTATATATATTTCCATGTCTTCAGTTGGGCTCTAAATGTGCAAACAAGGCCAGAATGGAACATCGGCTGCACCAAAGACACCAGACTGTGCTGTCTATTCGCTTTCTCCTTCTGAGGTGAGCTTGGCTTAACGTGATCTGTGACATGATACTGTCACTTCTATCTCATGTATGCATGATTATGTCATGCCTTCAGCTTGTTGCTCGCTGGAATGGAACGGAGACACTCATAAGGCAGCGGAAGTTTAAAATCTGATTTGATGTTTCCGACACTATCTGTAGAGCCACCATGTTAAAGGAAATATTTTTGCTTTTGTTAACATAGAGTGACTGAGTGTGTAAATGTGGGACGTTCACAGTCTCACAGTGCAACATATGCAAGTAAACACACCTGTCTTTCTAATTTTTCAGCTCACAACAATACCATCATCACCAGCAGCTTCCCGTGGCCTTTCAGCAGCGAGTACTGCTTTATCCGCAGTGGATGCTGATACAAGGATTAGCAGCATACGCTACGCAGGTGAGACTGATTGTGACATCGTACACTCAAGCCCCTGGTTATGATATATTGCTACGTATAATAACAAAGAGACATTTTCAGATTCACGTACGAGCAAATAACCCAAACTTTTCTCTTTCCAAGTAAAAAATAAAAAAATTGCTTAGATCAAGCTAGAATTGGACACACATATTCCTGTGAAGGTCCTCTTTATTTCAAGGTGTAAGCTGGGTCAGTTTATAGACATAGAAAATGTCACCTAAAAAAGCAAATTTTCCAGGTCCTCTTTATTTCAAGGCGTAGGTTGGGTCTATCTCATGCACTGATGACCATGTTGTTCGGCTTGTTACATAGTGATGCTTGACGGATTTAGTAATTTTTCATGAACAGCTGGTGTTAAACGGTGGATATTTATGTCCACATATATTTGCACGTCTTCTGTTGTTTCTCAGAGATGCAAAAACAAAAGCCAAGTACGGAGCATCTGTGCCTATGACATCAGCTGCACCAACAGAGCCAGATTATGCTGTCTAGTTTTATCCTCTCTTGAACTTGCTGTCCCTTCTATCTCACGTATGGATGTTGTGCCTGTAAGTTTGTTACACACTGAAGCAGAACAGAGGCCCTCATGATGCAACGGAACTGTAAAAGCTGATTAAATGTGTTTGTTGCTATCTGAAGAGCCACTATATGAAAGAAAATGCTTTTGCTTCTGTTAACCCAGTGTGGCTGTATCCTGTGTGTGTAAGCTTTGTGGCGACCACAGTCTTAGACTGTAATGTGCACAGGTGAATATATCTCTGTTTTCCTAAATTTTCAGCTTACAATAGTACCAGCAGCAGCAACGGGTTTGTGTGGTATTTCAGCAACAAGTACTGCTTAGTGGGTGCCAATACAAAGATGACAAGTATACGGTATGCAGGTGAGACTAATCGTGACATCAAACACTCGATCACCTGGTTATGATAATTGGCTACATGTAAGAAAAAAGAGACATTTTCAGATTCACGTATGAGCAAATGACCCAATATTTCTCCTTCCCAATTAAAAAGAATAAAATGAAAGTGCTCAAACCGCGCTGATTTGAAAATTTGGTAAAAAAATAAAAGCATTCAGATTGAGCCAAAGTTCAACACCTATATTCCCCTGGAGACCCTCGTTAATATGAGTTATAAATTGGGTCATCGAAGGTGGAAATCTGGATGATGCTCAGATCAAACTAAATGTAAATTGAATAAATAGAGTTAATAGAATCATCTTTTTTTGCAGGAGAAATGTGGTGGAAAGAAGTGCCGAAGAAAGTGGTGAGGACCGCTAAGAAGAAGTGCCTTAGAAGAAGAAATGCTGCAGCAGACTGAGAATAATTTTCTTTTACGGCTTTAATAAAGATCTTCACTAAAGACCCTCCATGTGTTCATTCTCTGGGTGGGCGGGTCTCAGTACTGTAACGAACACATGTTTTGCGCTAAGCGTGCCTTGCCATGCAGTGGAGTAAAGTAGAAACTTTGTGCTAGTAAAATTTTAATATAAAAATATTACCTATTTTAACATCTCTTTGACAGTTTTAATAAATAAATAATTGTATTAATAAAGTAAGGTGAAAAGGCGTGTAGCTATCATCGCCTCCCACAGGCAGGGGGCGCTGCATCAAGTACGATCTCGGAGAAACCGAATAATGAAACTGAAAGCATTACCTTAAACACAAAAATACACTGATTTCTTGGCAAAAAATGCAGCACCCCTAGCGGAAAAAATGTGAACTAATTCAAGGCCACGTTAGAGGTCAAACAAGGTCAAATGGGGTCAACCAAGGTCAAATAGGTCATTTTCATCATCATTGGAAAAAACTGAATTTGGTCGATTTCTGAAAATTCTTGAAGGTCATTTTAGAGGTCAAATAGCGGTCAATTATAGGTCGTTCAAGGTGATCAAAGTGGACTCGTCCAGGGGGGGCCTTACCCACCTCATTTTGGACGAGTCCATTTATATGGACTCGTCCAACAGAGGTGGGTAAGACTCGTGGTGCACTCATCCTGGACGAGTCCATCTAAATGGACTTGTCCAGGGTGCTCCTTTCCCCCACGCTTGTTGGACGAGTCCATGTAAATGGACTCGCCCAGGGGTTTCCTTTTCCTCCCCGCAATGCTGGACGATTTCACTTGTTTTTCACGTATCGTTTTTTTTTTATAGTACGCTTGACATTAGGGGGCGCCTGTGGCTAAATTAATCATAATTTATCTATTCGTTATTCGTTAATATTTACTGCCTTGCCCTCAATTTCGGACAATTTTTGGAGCATTCGGAGAGCTCGTCATTCTCAAGTGTTTTGAACTTACCCAAC
>JARGYV010083996.1:0-16505 GCA_029532675.1 Ornithodoros moubata
AAGGCATTACGTGGCACCTCAGCCCGCATTAAGCTGTACAGAAGGTATGCATGGCTGACAGTGTCGTAGGCTCTTTTGACATCAAGGAATACTGCCACAGTCACCCTCTCCCGACGCATTGCCTCTTCCACGGATGAGACGAGGTCGAGGACACAGTCTATTGAGTTACGATGTTGTCGAAAGCCTGCCATCTCTTGCGGGAACGATGCCTGACTTTCTGACGAATCAAGTCGGTGCAGCACCATTCGCTGCAGCATTTTACACAGACAGCGAGTCATGGCGACCGGACAAAATGAGGACAGTTGTGACCAGTTGTGACGGATGTCTTCCAGATTTCAAGAGAGGGACAACCTGCGCTAGCTTCCACTGGGCCGGCAACTTGCCTTCTCGCTAGGATGAGTTATAAATAGCGAGCAGGATATCCAGGCAGGAGGAATCTAGGTTCTGGATCGCTGGGTAATTCTGTCCGGGCCGGGGGCTGACCTCCTCTTCCCTAATGCAACCGCAGACTTCAGTTCGACGATGGAAAAATCCATGTCCATACAGTGTACTTGGGGTGAAGAGAATTGCTCGACGGAGGCAAGCAGTTGTGACGTGTACTCTTTGAAAACATTGCTTGCTACAGCTGCAGAGCTTCGCGTAATTGCACGGCAGAACTCTTCAGCTACAACTTTTTCTCCTACAGCTCTCGATAGCGCTAGTGCTCCCAACGGGTTTCTGACGGGAGGAATGTCCTTAAGGCTCCTGGCGATGTCCCAGACGCGAGCTGGTTCCTCAAAGGGAGACAAAGACGAGCAGAACTGTCGCCAGCGTTGTCGGTTAACGGCTCTGAGTGCCCTTGTCACCTGCGTCCCAACCTGCCGTGCCGTCTTGAGGTGTTGTAGCTAACCAGTGCGACGAGCTTTGCGCTCTGCTAGCCTGCGGAGAGCCCGTAGCTGCTCTATGCGGGGCGTGGTGCCGGAATGCCCTGCGCAAATCTTTACAGTCCTACTTGACGACTGAAAGCACTGGTCCACCATGGCTTCTAACTGGTCCAATGAGTGCACTCGGTGGGCTTGTTGTTCACATGCTAAACGGTATGACTGCCAGTTGTTCAGCCTCACGGTTTTACATTGGGCCCTGGGAGTGTATCGGTGGTACGCGATATATATAGGTACGTGGTCACATCCTCTGCCATCACAGTCTGTATGCCACGACATGTACTTGCCAACGTCCTTCGAACAAACGGATATCTAGGACGTCAGGTGAGAGTGATGGGCCGTAAAAGGTGGGGGAGCCATCACTAAGAAGGCAGATGTCGCAGTCCTCAATTACTTGATTCAAAATTTTCCCACGTTGGTCAGTCTTTTTGCTTCCCCAATTGGGGTGATGCGCGTTGACGTCTCCGACGACGAGGTAGGGCGGCTGTAGGGAATCTAGCACTGCGTTCAGGTTGGCCCCAGATACGCGTGTGGATCGCGGGATGTAGACACTCGCGACGGATAGGACGGTCCTGCCAAGTCTGACCCTGCACTGCATAAAGTCAAACGGCGTTTGACCTGGGATCGCAAGCACCGTCGTCGTCAGGTCACGACGGACAAAGAAACCCGTCCTTAAAATGTCAGCTCCACTATGACAAAACATCGTGTAACCACTAATACGAAAGTCCTGTTTCACATATGCCTGGCTGATTGCGAGAATGGGGATCTGGTGCTGAAGAAGGAACACTTTGAGGTCTGGCAGCTTATTGCGCATGCCACGTGCGTTCCACTGCATGACTAAAGCTCGCTTGTACAGCCGGTCCATGTTGCCGCTAGTAGGGACTTAACTTCCGGTAGCTGTTCTGCACCCGGAAAGGCAGCAATAATAGCCTTGACTGGTACAACAACTAGCGAGCGGGCAAACTGCATAGAGTTTTCGGCACTCGGCACCGTGGCATGCCGAAGTTTGAGCTTCTGGGAGGTGGCTGGCTTAGATTTAGTGCTCTGATGCGATCTGCGGGCGACTTTCGCGTATGACTCTCGTGGGGCAGGAGGAGCATCGATGGGTTCGACGTAGCTTACGGATTTCAAAGAAGAGTTTGATTGACTTCTAACAGGTCGGCTGCGTTGGTCCTTTGGTACTTAGGTGTCCGACCTTCCTTGGACGGGGGCCTAGCCCCTGTTGATTTCCACTGCTAGCCTGCACCTCGTCGTGCTTTGACGGCGCAGTTGGTGTGCTCCTAATATTACTTGGGGCAAGCACTTGGCTCTGGAAGTTTCGTATCACCGCGCGCTTCCGAGGACATTGGGAGTGGGACGCTGCATGGGGGCCCCCGCAATTGGCACACTTGGGCTGACGCCGCGCAATGCAGTCATGAGGTTTGTGGGGTCCCGAGCAGACCTTACACCGCAGAGGTCCGCGGCAGCTGCGTGCGAAATGTCCAAACCGTTGGCAGCGGAAGCATTGCGGGGGACCATCCACGTATTCCTGGATCTTGTGGGTGTTAAAGCCTAGATGCACTTCCGCAGGGAGCTTTTGGTTGGGCTTGGATGTTAGAATACCGCTCTTTAACGGGACATAACTGTCTGAGCCATCTTCGTTAGAGACATGTCTCACTTGTCGGCGAGCAACCGTGACGGCCGCGTCCTCCAGGTACAAGGCAAGGTCCTCGTTTGAGTAATCGAGGGGGACGTCGTGTATCTTCCCTATATTTTTCACATAGGGCGGTGGAATTGAGACACTAACTGGGAGGCCAGCGACGACCTGGAGATTAGACACGGCACCTTCCGACCTCACGAAGATGCACATGCAACCGTTTGCGTGAATACGGTACTGAAATATGGGTTCTTGAGCAGCGGCACGAATGTCTTTTGCAACCATGTTGGGGTTGACTTTCCAGAAGGATCCCGTAACAGGTTTGAAGAGGACTAGAATACCTCTCGGACGATTCTTCTAGTATGTGACGAGAGTGAATGGATCTCCCATCTCCCTGTTGCTCTGAGGGCTCGTCTACTACGGTCGCATCAGACCAATCACGGTGCGACGGCGGGTGGCATGCGGTGGTCGACTCAGCCACTCCAACCTCGTTTGGTGTGCCTGGGTGCATGGCAGGATATACTGGCGGGCTCCCGCAACTTGTGTATCCCAGTGGAGACCTGCTGGGGTCACACAGCATGCTAAAGAAGGAGGGAACTTGGCCCGGGGCGCCCTGTTTTCAGCAGTAATAAGCTGAATAAGCTAATAATAATAGCTAATAAATAATGATAAGATTGTTGGAGCTAGAGCAGAACCCGAGCGCATGACAAGCTAAAACGCTGCCACGCGTTTCATGTACCTTAAAACAACGGCAAACACAACTTTACTCCTCCTTACCGATACCTTGTAGATGGCAGAGTGAAGCCATTGTTAAAGAAAATAATAATATAATCATAGCTTGAACTATGCACGGCTTGCTTGAGTAGTGTGAAACAAGTTCCCAGAGCGTTTGGAGACACGGAAAAATTGATGATTGAATTCATTTTAAGGACACTTGAAGACACATTAAATTGCGGGAACGTGGACAGATACTACTGAGAGAGGCATGGGTATTACCACGCCTGCTGTAGGTCTACTTATTTACTATATAATTGCATTATATTGACGAAATTTAACGAAATCCTGGACTGGAAAAATCCAGTTTGACTGAGCTTTTGAGAATGACTTTCTACTGCTTTTTTTTTATGCCGTGATATATAGGTAAGAAAGTAAACATCGGTAATCGTAGATGATATGCAGTAAAACTCCTGTGTACACAGTTTCCATGTCTAAAAACAAAGGGACTGTTGGCAACACAATGATATATACCACGGGAGCGTGGAGCAAAACAGAGCCGCGAGCTATAGCGGCGGCCACCAATTCTAATCATACGCTATATGAGTACAACTAGTACTGCCAGTTGAGCTCAGCTCTAGCCGGCTTTCTTGACACATTCCGAAAAACGCATTTGAAAATTTGAAAACATTTGAAACGGTATCCACAAGGAAAAGCCCTCAAAGTGAGTACTAGACGATCTTGCAGAGAGGGAACGTTGAATGCTTGAATGAAACATGGGAGGGCAGAGCTCGTGAATTAATTAATGATCTCTACCGATGACCTAAACCGGACCTAATATAATGAAAAAAAAATCATGATCATTGGGCTTATTGTAGCTCATATCACTGCTACATGATAAACATGAAACCTATTGTCTTGCAAACCACGATAGTCAATGAAAATTTAGTCAGCCCTATAGCTTGCGGAGCTCGTGTCGGACGCACAGCAGGTGCAAAGAAACCAAACATAGCAATAGCCCTCTATCGTGGCAGGTTTACGATGCATCAGTTAACGCACCTGGTTTGACGGACTACTTACAGATGTGAGCACGTCCTACGTGACCTTCTGAAGCCACATTACGAACGCAATGCTGACGAGCTTCAAGTACGACCAAACAGCTGGCTAGTGATTGCACGGCGACGTTCGACGTGTAACATGTTGTTTACATGCAGCCAAAGAGCTTCGGCTGTATTCCCTTTTTTTACTGTTTCACTGGTACTTCAGTAGGGCACGAGGGTTCTCACTGGATCGACAGCGAGGTGGTAGCAAGCGCAAAGGGGATTGTTTAAGGGTCTCCAGGAATGAACATTAACTAGCGCTTTGACGTGCCTTCAGAGCATGGCCATTGATCACTGTAGTCCGCAAGCTGAGCTCAAGAAGGAAAACTTCAGGGCGTGCAGCTCTGACTGCCTGATACGGACAGTGCAACGAAACGATCTCCGCGTGTCTGCACCAAATCCTTCCCTCAGATTTCTCCGTCAGCTATTCGCCAAGGTATCTGAAGCATGCATGCCCATTGGCAGGTGTCATTACACAGACTCGGCGGGACGTACTGTGAAAAGGACGATCTGCAGCCCACTCATCACCCTTATTCATTTGAGGATCGTGATCAAATACCATCAGTCACACCTTGACGGTGGTCAGTCTTACACTTGGTGGAAGTGCGGCCATTCCTCTCAACCTTTCTCTTTCATCACTCACAAGTATCTTCGAACTTCACTTCGGCCGAATTTTGAGAGCGCCCCTGGCCATGCCGCAAGAAAGCGTGGAAATGTTTAATACTTCACAGACAGACGTCGCCTATCCGAGAACCACCGTCATTCCACATGCTCCATAAATCCGCCAGCGAGACCCACTCAGCTTCTCGGGCACCGACTCGTGCGACATTGGCGACTGGCTCTCTTCTTTTCAGTGGGTCCGCAAGCATAATATGTGGAACGACACGCCCGGTGTTGATGACCTTCACTGGTATCACCAAACCCTGGATTCTAAACCACGAGACCGATCTCATATCCTGGCCTGTGTTCTGCCAGCGAGTACAAGATGCTTTTGGAAGACCTGCGTACAAGAAGGCGAACGACCAGTACAGGCATTATTTTCAGCGCGCGCAATATAAAAAGTGATCACATACATCCTGTATTGAAGACTTGCAGTTGTGCTGAGAGGTCGACGCCAATAAGATGAAGCATACCCTGCACGGTATTGCAGAGGGTGCGCTTCACCTGCTCCGTTCAAATTTCCCCACTCCTGCTGAAAACGTGGTGCACCTCTGTCGAAACCTGCTGGACGCACAGTTTTCTCGGAATGCTAACCTTCGTCCGAACCCTCCAGGCCAGCCGTCACCGCTGCCTGACGACACCAGACAGGACAATGCACGGGCCATAATTCGTGAATTGATCCATGAAGAACTCGTCCAGTTTCTGTGTCAGCTGGTATCACTTTCTGTGAATCCGCCTCTTCTCTTCCTACAACCGCTCTCCACGAACTCCCAGGCTAGGAGGTGGCTACGGCGGTCAGCTTCTCACCCTGTCTCCCTCCTAAGCCAACCTATGTTGATATCAATCATCATCCACCATCACCGGTCATCGACAAAAGACCACAGCCCCGACAATCTGATGCAGTCTCTTTTCTCCTTACGGTTGCTCCAGTAAAGTCACCATATGCACACGCCTGCACAACTTCCCTAAATCATTCCCCGCCTCTTAAGAAAACTCGTATCTGTTTTTATTGCGGCACAGGCGATCATGTCGCCAGATTCTGCCGCCGCCACCGTCGTCGGGACAAACGCAGCGGGTTTGGGGACCCCAGGTTCCTTCTACTCAGCCAACCTGCTCACAGCACCAGCCAACCCCACGATTCGTAGTGGCCGGACACAGGTTTCTTCAACAGCGCCACTGTTCGACGTCTCCCACAGTGCGCCGTTCCCTCAAGTGACAGGCAGTGGGCCAACAGCCTCCCTGACCCTCGCGGAAACTATTACGCACGGCCTCAAAACGAGAAGGACAGGCTGGGCACCCCCCTTTACAATCCTCCTCAGAACTTTTCAGCTGTTTCGCCTATAATGTTACTGTCGTTTTGTCGCCGCTTCCATCGGAGAGGAAAGTAATCGAAAAATAGGTCCAAGACATGTTGTCAAAGGGCGTCACCAGTGGTACTCGTGAAGAAGGACGGTTATATACAGTTGTGTGTGGATTACCGTCACTTTAAAGGGCACGTGACAACTCGTGGGTTAACGGTTTGATTTTCATTTGCAGTGAAAGTCCTGAAGACAATAAATGAAACGGATCAGTCTTACGGTGGAATCGCCGCCGTTGTTTCTTAATTCACCTTCGAAAGTATCATTCCTCTCGCCGGATGCTTATTCACGGGAGCCGCCATACTCTACCGGAAATACGTAAACTGAAGTACGTACCCGCTGACGGGAAACGAGCTCGTGGCTCGTGCTCTGGATTTCTGGCTGCTGGGGGTTTAGAAACATCAATAAGAGAGTCAATGGTTCTAATTATTAGTCAGAAAGAGCAGTTCGCCAAAATCATTTGCGCAAATTGCTCCGAATTGCAAATTTTGCGCGGCTCGCTTGATTTAAAAACAACCAACCCGGCTAATGATTGCGAGACTTTGCATGAATGTTTTATATTTTACATCCTTCAATACATCCTCACCTACCTTTTTCGACTGTTTCGTCACCGCAGGCCTACAGCTGAATTACAAAAAATACCACTTCATACTGAGGCAAATCGAGGTCCCCGGCAATCTTATACCCTGCGAGTGTATCTCACCCGACACGGACAACATCGAAGCTGTCTCTGCGTCTCCTCAGCCCAAAACCATAGGACTTCCGCAGTTTCGTAGGGCTTTGTTCACGTTGTCGTAACTTTATTCTTGGCTGCGCGGTTCAACCGGCTCCACTGAGAGCATTGCTTTCCACATACGCATCATTCATGTGACACCTGCTCCCGAACTTTGATTATACTCAGAGCGACTTTAACGTCCGCCCCTATTCTGCGTCACTTTGACCCGACCACACCAACTGAGATTCGTACTGATGCCAGTGGCCACGGCATTGTGCCGTTTTCATCCAACGACACCAAAATGACCCGATGGAGCACGCAGTAGCCTACGACAGTCGGACGCTTCCCGATATCCTCCGCATCCACAGACAACGCAACTCTGGACGAAACGCGCTGTATCCTTAGAAGAGTGCCGTCAAACTAGTCACTGCCGCACTTTTGGCTACCAGGAGGCGTATAAAAATCGCTACGGCAGTTCCTATCGCTTCGTGACCTACGATGATGGCGACCTCATCGATCTGTAAACGTGTCCTCAGTACTCCGGCCCTTACCGCATCGCCCGTCGAACCTCTGCAGTCAACTGTACTGTTAAACCCGTTAAGGGCGATGAGAACATTCTTCTTGATGTCAGACATCGTGGCAGAGACAACGTACATGCCGCGGCTGAAGCCATATGTGCTACCCCTGCCCCCGTGACCCACCAATACTCCACAGGGTGCCTTCGTCTTCCCTACGGGGAAGAAGTGAAGAGGACGATCATGAGTCCAATCATCATCCTAATTCATTCGAAGATTCTCATTAAATAGTATCCGCTGCAGCCTAACGGTCGTTCGTCTTTCATTACTAACACCTTTGAGGAGCATTATGGGTTGTGCGGCGTATAGCCTAACAGAGCTACCACGTTATCACTATATGTATTACTATTGTAGCATCGCCCAAGACAGTGTATTGTCACCAGGTAGTGGAGCCCCGCCGAAGGCGACGAGCCCGTTGAACGTGCACCCATGGCACGTAACGATTAAAAGAGTTCCTTTCCTACTAGCAACCCGTGTGGATCGTTACCTTAGAGCTCACACTGAGCGTGTGGTCGATTAGGATTGCGAAATGTCAAGCTTCGAGAAAGAAGTTGGAAATGTCTCACATTATAAATGTTGTACAGTTAGTCTTGGAAGCAGACACTGCGTTTTAGCTTGACTAAAGCCTGGTAGACAACAGTCGCCTCATTAAAATGTTCCTTGGAAACCTACAAAAACCTTCATGCGTCCAGAAGGGGAGAAAAAAGCAGGACAGCTGTGTCCTTTAATCACTGCGACATTAATTGCAAGTTGCTGGTGGTCCTAACGGTGCTCTTGAAAGGACCTTAATGACCTTAATTGAGAAGGACATTTTGAAATAATGATGATTGCGCATCAGGGAAATCGTAGAAATTTGTGACTTACGATAAGTGGCTCCTGCGCCAGGGAACTTATATGTACTGCAAGCTTAAGCACCTTGCCGCCATCTGCAGTGCTCCACCTCTTTTTCTTCCTATTTTGTTGAGACAGAATGAGGACATGCTACGGCATCAGGTACGTCGCCATGAGGCCTTTTGTGTTGTTTCACCGCAGCATATGTTACACCGTAAACAAACTTAGAGCTACAGCCCACAGTGTAAGGGCTTCTCTTACGATTAACGGCATTCTTCCCTGTGAAACCAGCCTCGGACGTATGTTCCCCGTTTAGACATGACGTTGCCCGCCCGCCGAGGCCGACTGCAGCAAGGAGTATCGACGCAGCAACCACAGACACAGTTACAAGCAGACGGATCGTGCCATCACGTTGATGTCACGCACGCCTCGTGTGAACCAGTTTGAGGCATCCAGTCCTGCTGTTTCCAATTGATTTCAGTTGGTTGTATGATCGCGTAACAGCGCGCCCGCATAAGTACGACCTTGGTTGGTTGGTGGTAAGACAAAACTTCATTAGTTCAAACTTGAGAAAAAAGAAAGATACTTCATATATCAAAGGCTTGTTTTCTTGTCATTATCATGTATGACAAGGCAGCTAATACGCGGTTTAACGCAGTACAATCCAGTTCTGGTAAAAAGGTGAAAGTGAGTATTACAGGTTAAGCAACCAAAAGTGTCACAACTATTAATTTTGCGAGTTAGAGTACAAAGCAGGACACACGATACCCCAACTAGCCAACATCCGCAACACTTTTTGTTTTCTTTACCTAGGCGAAACCAAATGTTCTTGCAGTCTTCAAGATAAAGTCAAGTGAATGGATAGACTAAACGCGCATGCGGAGACCTTACTAGAATTCACCACACGACCTCAAAAGATGCTCAGATAATTGGAAGTCAGAGCAGTTTTATTTATGGGCTGAGTAGTGGGAAATGAAGCCTACCGAATTGCCGGCCTCGACACATAGAACAACAACTTAGACAAATTTATATCAATGCTATCCGCAGCTCCACCTTCAGAAGCGCTGGGTGAACAAATTTAAGAGTAATGTTTGCGCAAGATTGACGAAATCGATTTTGGCAGTCACCGTGATGTCTGCTGTAACTGTACGTTTAAATACTGTACTGAAAACAGTTGCCTGTAAACGACAAACTTACGGTTGCGTTACGTAGTTGGAAGTTGGATTGAAGAAAAAAATGGAGAGGTTGGTTTCCCGAGCGAGAAACCGGCTACTCCAGGGCGCTTTACGAAAAAAAAAAAAAAAAAAGCAAGCTGAGGAGCTGCACCGGTGTCGTTTGCCACTCTAGGGCGAAGCCTGCTCTCAAGTTCGAGTCTGCAATGGCAGGTTATCGGTAGACTACAAGCTAAGCAACCACAATCAAGTTTGTTCGATTTAGTACCTTTTCCAAAAACTGATATAGCATACTGAATAAGAGTTTCACTCTTGACTGGACACGGACAGCATCCCCACTGCCGCCTCTATCATTTTCGCTGCTTCACAGTTAGAAGAGTGGAGCTTAAGTTTCGAAATCTCCTCAAATTTATGGGATTGTTCCTCAGAAAAGGAGAGTCGATTCTCAGAAAACAATTTCCTGTGCGTTTGACGAAGAGTCGGCAGGAACAGCGTCGCTCAAGTTGTTGATTTCTTTTTGAACGTCATGTGAATCCTTTTTCTCGTGAGATTACTTTTATCCGTCCCAAAAATGGAATAAGTTTCTGCGATGTGACGCCGTTGGAGACATCTCTTACGCAAGGTATGAAACCTGACCGGAACGCTCCCATTTGGTCCGCCGTTTCAGATTCCTCGTCTTCGTCTAGTGTCACTAACATCGAATCATGGCTGCGGTATCTATAGGAGCGTAAGGTTCATCGCAAGAATCTGCTGCTCCGATGTTCTATTACAATCATTCACTTGGTAGGAAGTGGAAAACTTCAGTCTTCCGCGCACTAGCTATACCATAACAATAAAGAAAGACAACAATGCCTTACATATCTTTATATCAACTCATTTTGTATCTTATCTGCATTTTGTATGACATACCCTACCACATAGTGGAGCGCAAAGATCGTCATCTATTTCTGACCACAGCACTTCACTGCAACCGCACCAGCGAGCATGATGGCCATATTTGAGAAGCCTGAAGATGAAGCACAAACCAGCAACTGGTTTTTTAAGCTGTACATAGCCTGGCATCTGCTCCCATATTCGGACAACAGAAACCGTTATCAATACAAGTAATTAGTCTATAACTGATAAAAAACATCCATTAAACGAATGAGAAGGATAAAAAGACTGTGTTATCTGTAACAGTGTCTGTAACACGCAAGGAAGCGGATAGCGATTACTAAAAACTGAAAACAACCTCAGACATACCTCGTGTTGATANAGCGGTCGTTTCCACGTGTTATATCAAGGAAATACTAGTTGGAAAACAAAAATCAAACGTCCTCCTTTCCGTGTGGTATGTACGGAACAAACGGATATCAGTTTTTCCATTCGCAGTTCACAATGGTTGTACCTATACCCACGCCACATAGGAACAATGCGGAGTCAGCAGTCGGCGTGAACTGAACAGTCTATATTGGTCATACTTTTTCAAAAGCTACAGTTCCGGGAAACCGTAGATATAATATTTCTAAGCAAATGTGAGCATTTAGAAGTATCCATTCACAGAGTGTGTTCTCTCTTGACAGTCCTTGCGTCAAACTGTAGCATTGCGAGTGATGTGCGGTACCTGAGCTAAATCTCATCAGCGCTGATACCCAGTGCGTCAGGTGTGCACTTACAGGCTTTTGGATACTCGCTTACCCTTGATGCAAATGCGGGTAGCAAAGCCATGCATATATTGACACACGTCTGCGTTAATACGAAGCAGGCACTATAAATAATAGCCGTGATGGCTTGTAAGGTACAGTTACTCGTTTACAGTTATTGAACAACTCGGCAACAATTTTTCACTGCCGGCATTCCGATGAATACGCTATCACGCAGTCAAATACGTCCTATATTGACTATAAACACACACACACACACACACATACAAATTTTCCAACGAAGCATGCAGTGCGGCTGCAGTATACCGGGCACATTACAACCAAGAATGCACATATGTGTGGGAGGTTTCATTGTGTCCTCGTTGTCTTGTACTTTAGTGCAATTCAGTTTCACTCTCAAACCCATCTGGCATACAAGAAGGATGCCTGGAAGGGTGACGCCTGCCGAAGACGTGTGTTCCGGAGACGCCACTACTCCAGCCATCCATGAAATAGAAAGAGTATGTTACCTTGCACAGCCAGCCTCCGCCAAGGTAGCCGCATTTAGAAGGCTTTGTTTCCGGTCGGCCTGTATGCCCTGCGCACGGTCGCGCACACACGAGCCGAAGAACGGCGCACCACTGCTGCACAATTGCTGCACCCGCTACAACTCGCTGTACTATCCCATGCTGTCAGTTCCCTGCCAACCGATGGAGCACGCTGCACTGCGGGATCGACCACCGACAGAGCACATGTCGGCATGACCATTCAGTCCGGAGCATCCCACCGTCTCTAGTCCACTTAAGAAAGAAAGATCGGGAGATGAAGGGACGAGGCAGGGATCGAACTGAAAACAAATGAAAAAGCACCGCTACACGGACGGGGTCACATGCCGTCGAGCAGCGCGCACGTCCAGGCTCCTTCTCCCCCCTGTGCAAGGGGAGTCGGTGTAGGGGTGTAAGTAAGGGGTGTAAGAAAGGAAGATGAACAACGTGTGGCAAGCTGCCCCGGCGACAGGAGAGCGACTGAGGAGCCGACCCGAGGGCGCTGCAAGCGTCCCCGTGTTAGCGCCCTCTCCCTGAGAGAGAGCGTGTCACGTGGGTGGCGTTGCAGAGGATCACGTGGGAGGATCGTAGTGAGGATGGAGAGAAAATGGGAGAATGCATGGCAAATTTCTTGCCCTTCTCTCGGAATCTGACGCCAGTTTCCTCACTTTTTCGCGCTATCTCTGACAACAATGTGAGTGAGCGGAATTGGATGCGGGATACATTATCACCCTTACATTCAACTGCTCAACGGTTTCTTTATGTATTGTGGTTTCCCTGTGTTAGTTCTCTTTCATCAGCATCGTTTCTATGTTGAGATCGCTCGTGTCGTTTCATAGCGCTCACTGCTGGACTAACTCAATCTGGACTTGATTATTTGGTGGCATCAGCTTAAAGGTGAGGCGAGTAAACGGAGGGTCTTACGAATCTGTGTGGTAAAGTATGGAAAATTGGACAGCCACAAAGATACGGAGAAGGGACACAGATAATATTCGGACAAAAGATTATTTTTTTTACCAGTTCAGATAGCTGTCATACAGTTTCTACTATTAGTTCTTATCACGATTTTCTTACCTGAATATAAAAGAGGAAACAAATATACGCATCATTCCCCATTTAATTCTAACCAGGTGATCACACACATTGGCGCCGAACATAGCACGTAGCTGCCTTGCATGAGTTGCAACTCTTCCTCAGATCTCTTTAGAGATATTTAACTGCTGGTTTCAGGAAAACTATTGCACTCAACACGGCAGCTGGAAGTGTTTTGAGCTTTAAGGAGGTCCGGAAAATATGATGTTAAGAAAAAAACAAAGAAAAACAAAACAAGCAAAGACAGAAAAACTCGAGTGCTGCTTCATCAAATCATAAACAAGAGAAAAAAGAAAACAGAAAAAAAGCGAGTTTTCAAGGGATGGGAGAGCATGGATCGTTAGACGTCTTCCTCGCCATGCATTATAGCTATGGGGGAAAGACGCCTTTAAAGGCTCCCAAACCGTATGCATGGTATACTACGGACGTCCAAAAGCCTTTCTTCACACATAAATATATAAACTATATTTGTCATCCATTTGAGCAAACCAAACCTTTAATGAGATTATTCTTTAAGGTGCTAAACTGAACATTTCAAACATCTACTCGCGAAAGGCATCTATACTGTTGCCGCCATGTACGTACGGATATCTTTCCCTGGTGGCTGATTTCACCGAAGCTCGAAAAACCGAAGAACCTTATGTCTTTCTATGTTATTGAAAAAAAAATATATACATATATATATATATTTCGTAAGCTTTGCGAATGATGAAAAACGGGCCTACTTTGACTTTCCAGGCTCAATCCATTTTCGAAGGAGAGGGGACGAAAAAAAAAAAGTTGCTTCGCGGTCGTTCGCACATACCTACATCGAAAGGTTTGCAAGCGCCAACGACGCGCTCCAGGATTGAATTTTTTTTAAGGTCAGTGACCATTGTCCTGGCAAGCAAGAGCCGAGATTTGTTGTCTTATGCCTACTATTAAAGAAAAAAATAAATAAAAGCCTGAGAAAAAGAACATGCTGTGAGGGACAGGTAGTCAGGATGCACTAGCGACTGAACGTTATGAAAACAGCCAATTTAATGCGCGACAGCACGAGTCTCATGACGATGGTGATGATGATGATGAATCTGCCTCACATCTTCCCTCCTCCGAAGACGGTGCCACCCTGGCACGGGGAAGGCCGGAATCCGGTGGGGCACCGTATGGCTTCAAGCGGGAGACGTGAACCGTTTCTGTCGAACGCTTTCGCCGGTCAGTGGGAGGGTCGGAAGGCTTCACGACGTAGTTGACTTGGCCGGTGCGCTGCAGTACGATATAGGGACCAACATATCGGCATAAAAGTTTGTCGGAGAGGCCAGGCATACGTATGGGGACTCAGAGCCAAACAAGGTCTCCAACGGCGTAAGAAGTTGCGTGGTGTTGCTCGTCGTAACGCAGTTTGGAAGCCGCTTGGGCGTCAAACGTGCGAGCGCGGAACAATTGGCGACATTCTTCGACGCGGGATGTCGCCTCAGCAAGAGGCATGTTATCTTCGGAGTTGCACGGGTAAGGAAAAATGGTGTCGATGTTTCAGGTGGGTTCGCGGCCGAAGACGAGGCGGAACGGCGAGAACTGTGTCGTGGATTGAGTAGCGGTGTTGTAAGCAAATGTGATGTAGGGTAGCACGGAGTCCCAATTAGTATGGTCCGTGGAGACATACAATGATAACATGTCCGCGACGGTGTGATTGAATCGTTCTGTCAAGCCGTTCGTTTAAGGATGGTAGGCGGATGTCGGCGTGTGAGTCACAGAACAGGCGTGAAGTATGTTTTGCAGTAGTTTGGCCAGAAATGATCGTTCACGATCACTGACAAGGAATCTGGGGGACCCATGACGAAGCAATATGTTGTGGATGAAGAATTTGGCAAGATCTTCGGATGACCCCGATGGCAGAGCTGCTGATTCAACGCACCGGGTGAGATGGTCGATGGCGATCACTATCCAGCGTTTGCCCGAAGAGGACTCCATGAGAGGGCCGAATAGGTCGATACCAACTCGTTCAAATGGGTGATGTGGTGGCGGAAGGGGTTGTAGGGCACCTGTCTTGGATGGCATGGATGGTTTTCGTTGTTGACATACCAGACAGGAATTGACGTACTTGCGGACCGAAGAGTACGGCCAGAGTGCGGCCAGAAGTAGCGGTTACGGATTCGTTCATAAGTTTTGAAGAATCCGAGGTGACCAGCAGTGGGATCATCATGAAGAGACTGAAGGTTGGCGGCACGATATGCCTCTGGAGCAGCCAAGAGTTGGCGCGAGCCGTCGGGATTGTAGTTGCGTCTGTAGAGAATGCCACTACATAATAGGAAGTGCTGAGCATGACGATCCAGTTTCCTTCCTGCAAGGGCTGAACCGTCTTCAAGATGATGGATGATATCCGAAAAGAAAGGGTCATGGAGTTGTTCTCTACGCAGGGCGGGATGTTGGATCGGAGAAAGGACACAACAGGCCGCCGTAGGGGTGGGGTTCACGTCTGGAATTGCAAGGCTGGGAAGTGGACAACGGGAAAGAGCGTCGGCGTCGAGGTGTTTGCGTCCGGATTTGTATCCAGCGCCCGAGGCGACCGGATGGGTTCTTCATGGATGTCAGCCAACAGAGGGCGTGATGATCCGTGATAACGGAGAAGTGGCGACCGTAAAGATAAGGACGAAATTTCTTGACAGCCCACACGATGGGCAAACAATAATTTTCAGTCGTTGAATAGTTCCGCTCTGGCTTGGTGAGCGCACGGCTGCCAAAGGCAACGGCATGCTCCATGGGATCCGTAGGGATCCGTTGAGCGAGCACAGCGCCAATGCCAGAGCCACTAGCGTCAGTGTGAATTTCAGTGGCCGCATCAGGGTCGAAGTGTCGCAGGACGGGGTACGATGTTAGGGCAGCTTTCAACGATTTAAAGGTGGCGTCGCAGTCAGTCGTCCATTTGAACGTAGCTTCCTTGCTGAAGAGCGACGTCAGGGGTTCCGCGGTAGTAGCGAAGCCACGGATAAACCTTCGGAAATATGAACAGAGACCGATGAAGCTGCGCAAGTCTGTCATGTTTGCGGGAGGGGGAATATTAGCGACGGCGGCTATCTTGTCAGGGAATGGCGACATCACCTGCTTTGTTACCACATGCCCGAGTACTTTTAACTTGCAGTACCCGAAATGGCATTTCTTGCTGTTCAATTGGAGGTCCGCAGCTGACAGGCGGTCAAAGACGCTGGACAAGCGCGAGAGGTGATCGGAAAAAATGGCTGAGTACACCACGATGTTGTCAAGATAGCACAGACAAATGTTCCAGCGTAAGTGACGAAGGACTGAGTCCATCATTCTCTCGAATGTGGCTGGTGCGTTAACGAGGCCAACGGGCTTCACAGTAAATTCATACAAATCTGGTGTGGAGAACGCAGTCTTTTCAATGTCATTCTGGGTCATGGGTGTCTGCCAATAACCAGAACGTAGGTCCAGTGATGAAAAATATCGTGCTCCACGGAGTGAATCAAATGCGTCGTCAATCCGTGGCATGGGATACACATCTTTGCGAGTGACGTTATTGAGACGGCGATAGTCGACGCAGAACCGTATGGTACCTGCTTTTTTTTTT
>JARGYV010083999.1:0-16196 GCA_029532675.1 Ornithodoros moubata
CCCAGGACGCACACTAAGGCGTGCAACATGCCGCCAGCCTTGGCAGGCAGACCGCACGCCTCCCCCTGTTAACGATACACCACCACCACCACTAGGTTCATCTTCATCTTCCACTGTCGGAAGGAAGGAAGGTGAAAGAAGAAAAATATGAGGTTTCCACTGACAGAACCCACTTATCCCCTTGCGAGTTGCACAGCGAACAAAGTTGGGAGTCGACTTTGACATACCCAACGTGAGCAGTGAGTGATAAACGGAGGCTAATTCCACATGCTTTTCTGGCTGTTTGGAGGCGCTTCAAAAGATAACAGAGAGGCAGCGCGTGTGCTATTTCCTGACCAACTTGGTCTGAGCCGAATACTGAGTAGTGTGAGTAATCTCTTGCTACTCGCAGGAGCTGTCGAGTTCGGTCGATACAAAACATGTTCTGAAGTGAACTTGTTGGGAAATTACTCCTCCTAAATGATAATGTGGAGAGCAAGTCCACAGGGGATTATATTTCTTTACAGGACACAGGAGTAGTATTATATTTGTTTCATAAGATGTCGTTAGCTTTTCAGTGTAATGCACTTGTTCATGTTTGTAGGAAGGTTGGCATTCAACAGCTTTTCGATGTTGCTGTCATTACAGTGCGGTGCTCTGCTGGTATTCGTTAATACTGGTACGCTATTCGACATGCAGAGAAAACCGGCCAATCAGCCTTGACAAAACAGGCGTCTGCAACACATAAAGTAAACAAATAACAGCACGTTATATGTACGTCTGCCTGTATGCCGACCATCAGGATGAGATTGACTTTGTTGTAAAACTCTGGTGTTCTGACAATAGCTTCGTTTTAAATACATTTAAAATGTCCTTATTTATTTCACTGGACTTGTTACCAAGCTCAACGTTGGATATAAGCTTAACACCACTTTCATTCGCCGTAATAACGTGGAGTAATAAAGATTTTGGAGTTCTTCTCGACTCTTCCCTTACTTTTCCCCTACGTATTAACTACCTCACATGTAGTTCCTTCAGAAAGCTTGGTTTAAATACATGGATTACAAAAGGCTTCTCCAATCTCGCTTGCCTAATCCGGCTCCGTTTTTCTCAGGTCGTACCAGTTTCGAAGTTTGCTCGGTCGGTTTATCGCTTTGGAACTCTCTTGGTAACAATTTTTCGAACAATTTCATAAGTGCTTCATCAGAATCTTAATCGATAGGCATATTAGAATACCGCATATTATAAGTATAGTAAGTTATTCTGAAACTTCAGTTCCACACAGTTCCCTAACACAGAAACCGCCATGACTTTCTCTTCCTCCACAAAGTTGTACATTCAGTCCTTGACTGTCCTGACTGTCCTTGCCTTCGGGTGGAGTTGTTCTCTGGTTTCTAGAGTAATGGTACTACACGTGTAAAGGGGCCTACCTCCAGAGTAGGTAGCTCCCTTACCTGATGACAATACACACATTCAGTCCTTGACTGTCCTGACGTGTTATTCCCTTTATCTTTCAACGTTCCTAATAAATCGATGAGATACTCTCCTATTTTCTATCCCACAGATTTTTTCAAGTTCTGCCCGCCCATTGTTACCTGTGAAAACAATTTCAGCGGAAGTCACTGGGTCCATCATTTACATATTTTCTCCGACCAAGGATCTTCAATATCGTGATTACCTAACCCTACCTAACTCTATATCATGTAGCTAGGTTATGGCGCATTCTTTCCTTTATTGAAGGAAGGAAGGAAGGTTAAAAAAGAAAAATATTCATTTTTTGACAATTTATTACTTACACTAGTGTTCCCATTTTGTTGTGCTCAGTGTTTCAAATATCCTCGTTTTTGTTCATTTTTATAATTTGTTCATTAGAATGTGATTGGTGCACCATTACCCAGGCCATTAGGCTGTTCATGGGCATGGGCAAAGCAGCTTTCTGATGAAGGGCTGACACAGAGCGCAACCTTTCATTTCTTGATATGAAGATCATTATTATTGTCTTATATATGTAGTCGTTACCTATTGAAATGGAACAAAATGCTTTCGTTTGTGCAGTCTAACCTTTATATCTATCTATCTACATATTTGTAAGCGGGCCTCTGATAACACTTCCTCATCCTAATACTGACTAGACATAAACGATTATCAGGTCGTTAGTTTCGTTTCCGACGTAGCATATAAGAGAATACGTTTAAAAAGCATAATTTACTAGTCCGGACGATGAGACAACATGACAATTTCAATCCAAATTGTGAAGATGATGACTCTAATGTGTTATGAAGAGTTCCTAACGTGCATAAATTAATCTAGTAGTAAAGAATAACCTTATCTTTTTCAAATTACATGCGTGCATGCACATGTCTTGGGATTTAACACCATCTGCCAGGTGTTACACCAGGTAACAATATTTTCTTATTTTGCCTATATATACTATAATGACAATAAGAAGACTCGATCATCCACGATTCCAACTGGAGAGCATATACTACAATCATCTGCAAAAGGGCGATAATACCCGAAAATATTTTCATACTGTCATAAATGAAATGAACCGACCTGTTGGACACTTGATAACATGTTGGACCAAGCAGATACGCACTGTCTTATCGCTACTTATTGTTACCGGCCAGAAAGATAGCACGTGGGCCATTTGATGATATGTAAAAAAAAAAAAAAAAATGTTTTACTAAGCCTAGGTGACAGCTTTTCATGTCACACTTTGTCGAATGCCTGATATAAATCAAATTACCGCCATATATCTGTTACTGCTCCTGCGTGGGTGAACGTGGGGAATGTTACGATGTTTAACCACGTGATTCATTCACTTCAATTATTTTTTTCTCTTTGTCCCTCGCTTTCTCATCTTTGATGCGGCGTGGTGAAGGAAGGTAGAGTCAGAGCTTGGGAATACTGTCTTCAGACCATCCCCCCCCAAAAAAAAAAGAAAAAGAAAAAAGCATTATACTCTCCATCCATCACAAAGAAAAGCACTCCAGCTTACGCAGGCGGTCCGGTTTTACATGCACAGAGAGAGACGTCACGATGAGGCAGGATTACTGTGGAGCTAGTCGCATGAAAATGCCAGCCGCTGTGGCTTCTCGGAAGCAGTTACAAATGAGGTGGCCTTATGGGTATTGAGTCGTTTGTCGAGGTTGTTTTCCAAAACATCACGAGTGTGTCGACATCTTGTTCACTTGTTAGACGAGCGACGCAATTGTGGTGTATAAATATCTAGTGATTAGAATATACGAACCATACTTATCTTGCACAGTTCTATTCTACATCTTTTCATTCTATTACCGTATATTCGTATATATTGGAAGTATTCGAATCGTAATTTCTGTGGTGATGATGGTGAGGACGCTGAGGATAGTTCAGATAAGAATGAAGCTAGGTGGAGAGATAAAGGAAGCGATGAAGCTGTCAAACTTCCTCGATTAGAATAAATTAAATCAAGACTCCCCTGGGTAGTCGCTGCGATATGTCGGCGTCTTGCAACCTGAGGCATTTCGCTTTAACTTGTGATCCCCAGTGGTTTTGGATTTCTCTTCATTATTTATTCGTTGATGAGGAATATACGACGAGGTTACACTAAACGTGCGAATGACGTGTACTCGCAACTGTCTACGGGTTGGAAACAGGACATGTATGTCTATACCCCTCACTTATGCCAATCAGCCCGTTTTCATGCGTAGCACGTAGGTGACCACGATCCAGGTGACCCCTCCAGAATAAACACATAACCGTCACCTCCAGGCAGTCGGGGAAGCAGTTTTCATTCGGCAAAGCACAGCGGGCTTGCAAAAAACTGCAGACTTATCTGTCTTATCTACCAGTGTTTCATCAGATCCGAAAGAACTTTGTGACATTTGTACGGCACGATGATGGTGATTCGGATTTTGATGGCGTATCGACTACTGTGGCCATAATGTTTCATGACGCAATAATGCACCGATTAACAAACCTGTTGAGGCAAGTAAAATTTAAACGGTTATTCTAAGAGTAATAGTGTTATGGAGTTAGTAGACTCAGGATTACATAAATCCTGTAGATCCAAAAAATGTTTTTCCGAAGATAGAACAGCCTCCTCAACCATCAAAAGGGCTGGGCGCAGCAGGAATTAGCTGCAAGCTGCAACCGGCTCCATCCATTCTGCCGTTACTAAATTACTCGCTTTTTTCATTCTCTGTCTCGACCTCTTTTTTTTTTACTATGTTTCCAATTCCTTTGTATGTTAAAGTCTGTAGTTTCAAACGACACCAACTGATGTTATCAGGTTGGGTTAAGCCCTCAAAAGTACGCCTGCAAAGCAAGCAAGGGCAGCATCTTTCGCTCGCCCATACAACGTAGTCCCAACCCTTTTCACTCTAACAAATTACATGAGCCAAAGGCGACTGTTTCTACTTAAAGGAATAATGCGAACGATATCATCAGCAGCAGAAGGTAACTCAGAGAAACAGCTCCATGATAGGTACGCTTTATACACTGAGCTGGCGAACGAGAAGCACTTAACTGAAAGAGTCCCGGGAAATAAACAAGACGGAACTCACGACGTTGTTCACGGGGTATACACCTTAGGAAGGAACTAGCACGAGGCATCACATAGCGAACACAGATACCATCTGCGTCTGGCGGTCTGTTCTGAAGACCATGTTGTGGAGTGCATTGAAAGCATACCTAGCATTGATGACTCCATTAGTCGCGATCATTAGAGTGCTGGTGAACCGTTCGGTTCGCTATGCTATCAAGAAATATGATTTCAGGAAGCGAAGAAGATATCATTTGCGAAGGAATGAACGAGGAGCACATGATATCAGATCTAAAACGGCCATAAATCTCGAATACGCTGAATCCAATTATTTTCTCTTCCCATACGTTCATACGAAGTCTTTCTTTTTCTGTTCTCCACTACAGGGGCCTAAAGCGCATCTACCGAAATAGACCTGAGAGCCCTTCTCAGCGTGCTTTACAAAGCTATTCCTCTGTGTTGCATATTCGTATTGGTTCCTCTTTACAATATTTATTGAATGCTTTGTACAACACCGCTCTTATTCTTTTTGGTTCTCTTTCATCTACAGACATTTTGTTCAGAATGCAAAAAAAGGCATCCTTTTTCATCTACATTTTGTTCATGTTTTCGTTCATCCTGCACCCCGAGAGCATTACGCTGAAAATCATAACGATAGCACTTGGTTAGCAAGCAGCATACTAATTATAAGGTAAGGCCTCTACAAGAACTAAAATTTCAAGACTATTCCTTGTGCTCCAAGAAACTCAAGGACGTTACACGAGAGAAAGTATTCTAATACATATTAATATAGTTGCGTTCAGTGAAGTGGAAAGCTTTATAGTGGCGTTGCTACAGGCAATAATTGGACCGAGTGAAGACGAATCTAGAAATCGATCAAATCAAGAAATCAAATGATCAGAAAGAACTTCTACATCGCGATATCCATCGAGATCCATCGATCCCTACTTGACAAGGCTGGATGCTAACTTATTCTGCCCCATTCCTGCATGGCAAAGCTGTCGGAGCCCATCCAGGATTTTTTTTTTTTTTTTTTTTTGTGGAAAAGGTTGAAAATTTTGTCCGGATAGTGTGGACTATATCGTAAAGATCGACATAAGAAAAGGCTCCAAAAAACATTGCCATGTTCTCGTTTGAGTACGTGGACTGTGAGATCATATCGAGTGAACTGCACTAGTCTTCGCTATCACTGTTAGCTCAAAAGGGATATATTATTGCCTGAAAAGAAGTAAATGCTTGTCCCATAGCGAACATCATAAGAGGAGTATTTTTACTCCTTGTTACATTCAGCAAATTTACTCCTTCTCCAGAATTGCATATGGAGTATAAAGATACCCATAAGAGTGTATGAAGGGTGGAGTCAATGAAGGAGTTACTCACTTGCAGATGCACATTGCAGGAGTAAACTGCACGCATTATTCCTTCTCTTAAAATGAAGTAAAAATGTGTAGATGTGCCATCTCTACTCCTTTCCGTTTAAAGATGGAGTAAACTACCACTTTTACTCCATTTAGAAGGAGTAAGCAAAACGTGCCAAGAGTGAAGAAGGTGTATACACCTTTTTTACTCCTCCTGTACTCCTTTTCGTCTAACAGTGTATAACGACCAAGAGTGCAAATGAAGGTTGAACATTGTCGGAAGTATATTGCTCATCACCGAGTGCTGGAGACCTCGCTGACCCATCTGGACACCAGACCTTTCAACACAATAATTTTTAAGCCATGGGGCGTTGCCCAGCGCATCAACAGGAGCCAGCTATTCCTGCACTCATCGGATTCCTTAAGTCATTAAACCTTTTAGATGCCTTGTAATTATGATCGCCACCTCCTTATTAGCTGGTTCTCAGGGCGTCGGACTCTATTGACACCTGTGATTAAGACATTTTCTTCCTAACTCTAATAACTCCAAGCTCCATTTTTTCTTCTTTATATATTTATTTATTTTTTGTTTTGTTTTGTTTTGCGCTTCAGAATCAGCTGGTGCCTTAATAGCTCAGGACTAGCCAGTCCCGACTACGTAGCGAGTACCAACTCCATATTATTCCTTTGTTTTTTCCACATGCAAAAAAAGAAAAAAGAGTGGGAGCTAGTGAATGAAGCTCTTAAAATTTTCACGTTTACCATGTTAAGCACTACTCAAGCCGCGTCACCAAGCATCGCAGCAAGTTACAGGCCATACCAGCAGTTTCCGCAAGTCTGTGTTTATCGGGAGCATTGGAGGTCAATCTCGGCCTTCTTTATGTGCCACAAACAACCTCAGTCCACAATTTTAGCGAGACGCTGCGCGAATTACAGTGAAAGCCATCGAAATCGCACGGTGCACATAAAATCGCCGCGTGGCCGGGTGATCATGCCTGGGTAACTACGGTCTCATTAAAATATCGGCGAGGCTCGCTGCAGACTGAAGCCTGCTGAAAGATTAGAGGTGGGGAGATGCTCAGAACGAGATAGCTGCTATTAATGACCGTGAAAGTACTCCCGAGACTGTGGCGCTAACTGTTGGCGTCGGTGTATGTTAGGAAGGCGGCAGGGAGGGCCGTGATCGAGTGTTCTTAGTTTTTTTTTTTTATTTTATTCCTAGGCTTGGTGTGCCACGTAACCGAGTACAAAGCAGGGCAAACGCTATGGTCTCTCAAGTCCTGAGGTCAAGTCATAAACATTCATTCACTTCGTGTCGGATATGTATGCTACTACATACTATACGTAAAGGAAGGTCCGTTGCTTCATCTAGTATGATGGTGATGATGATTATGTTTGGGGCTATTCGGGTTTAGCGCAACGGCGAATAGGGCCATAACTTTCTTTTTTTTTAGCTCTTCTAAATCTGCGGCCACACATGACAAGGTTTATTGCAACCTCTAAATGCATGGTTTTAGAGAGTACACTCGAAGAATGCCCTCCACGCACTTCCACTGGGGCTTGATACCGACTATAAACAGCTTGCATACATAAACCTTCTTCTCCTTCTTCTGCCTAACCTTGGTTATCCATCCTTCGTCAGAGAGGAGGAAGCAGAAGAAAAAGAAGTTGTTCATCATTAGTAGAAGAAAAAAAAATGCTCCGCCGCCCTGGCTAATGGCCAGAATGAGGAGAATCAAGGAGCAGATGAGGAGAAGGCAGAAGTTGGATTGGTGAAATCTGATCTGACAACAGATGAGATCAAAGCTCCACTGCAAGGTTCTATTATGGGGCCGCGTGAACCTCTCTACTGTAATGCCTAATGTTTCCACGCTAATGCGCCTTTTCTTCTTACTGTTTATTTCTATTTCTGACAGGTATCACTCTTTCATTTCTTCTTTTTTTTTCCTGACAGGAAAAAACGATGATGGTGTCTCCACCGTCAGGACTAAGCATCATTCATTATCGGCTGCGCTTACTGGGCTCTCCAAACTTGTTTTCTGTTACACGGGGCTAATGAAAGAAGCTATTCATAGAGTCGTCAGAGCCTCCCGTCTTTTCCCCCGTGAGACACTTGGGTAGGTGTCGCTTTCATGACGGAAAAGTAAGCAACAAATGAGTAAACTGCTGTCAGGCGCCACGCATGCATCAGTGAAGGGTTTGTTCGACCAAGTGTATACATGCGTGGCGTGCTCACCAGCTAAAGGTGCATCAACTAAACACACTGTTCGAGAATGAACTAATGCTTGTGTACACAAGCACTATTCTTTAGAACACACTTTTGCTTACGTATAGCGAAGATTTTTCGTTTCAACCCTTTATCTCCAATGCAAACCTTTCCTCGAGGGCCAGAAACATTTTGAACGTTTGGAACGTTTAGATCTCTCAACGGTATCAGGAGCGTCACAGCCGAGGACGCTAACAACATACTCCTCGCGTCAAGACCAGAAGATAATGGAATCGAAGCCTATCGATTCCATTCAACTCGTGCCTCGAGGTGGTTAGAATAACACTAGGAGAAATGGAAACATATTTACTGCATTATACCGGGTGATAGGATCTTCCAGATCGGTTGTATATGAACGCTGAATTTCCTCGGCATTTCTACAGAATACTTTCTTCGCACGCTACACCCTATTTTGAGCGTGCTACGCAATGGAGACTGCTGTTATTACGGAGTTAAGAAAGATACAGCTTAGCGTCATCTATCGTCCCTTACTCTGTGGGGCGCTTCCCGCCACTTGTTATCGGCTAGTGCCAATAAAAAGCGCGGCATCAGGGGGCGGTGTTCATTTAAAGGGACCGTCTAGGGCTTTTTTAGGCTGGTTTTCGCTAGACGAGTAGGCTGTTCGGAAATAAATCCGGTATGATGTTTATTTGAACCTTTGACTGGCTGTGCTCCCTTTTGCCGCGTACGGGCGTTGGACGCCTGAGGATTGGGACCGGCTGCTTCCCTGCTTGGACTGGAGGCAGTCTGGGTGGCTGACATTCCCACACCTTGTCGTCGAAGGAAACCTTTTATCCCGCTTGTAAATAATCGCGCAGGTTCAGAGATCCTGTATCAGGAACGAGTATTCACCAGCTGGTTATGGGGCACCAGTTTGCTCTGGAAACAATACACCGGCCATAGTGTAAGAGACATAGGCTGCGTCTCGGAGGCACCATTCGTCCCATCAAAACAGTTGGCCGTAAACAGCTACCTTGCCCAGGTGTCTGCTCCATCGGTTTCAAGCCAAGAGCAGCCGATTCCGAATTTTCGTCGCCAGTTGCCTCTGTGTAACTTTAAGCTTACATTCGAGGGTACTCACTTCTTTACTGTGAGTTAGGTAAACGAATGAAACTGTTTGCGTTAAGTATTATTTGTGGCTATATTTTGATTCGATGCATCCGATTTGACTTGATCGCGGTGGGGCAAAAATATGGCCAATGCGGCTTACTACTCAGAGAACGGCTACTCCAACACAGTTATCATCTATGCTCTTTTAAAATTTATTAGCGCATACACCAATAAGAAAAAGGACAGGGAACTATGGCAGATTTGTCGTGCTCCTAAAGAAGTAGGGCGTCAACTTTCTATTTACTCGCCATCAGAGTGACACACCGGGAGGAAGAACAGAACATGTGAAACCTAGCCTGACATGATGATAGAAGTATAGCCAAATTACACGATGCTTACACCTGTGATTTGCGTCGATTAATGGGCTGAATATAAAAAGGAAAGCAAACACCCGCAGGCTGATATCTCGGAGCTCAAATACACAGAAACCGCCGCCGGAAGAAAACAAGACTGCACGGTATTATGAATAATGTGGAGACAGTTAACTCGTCACGACACCTGTGATGTCCTGTTACAATCTCGTGTGCTTAATATACCTGACAGCTTTAGAATACAATATACGCACTAGTTCAGTTTGTTTTCTTTTGTTTGTACGAAAAGTAACTTTCTGTCTAGTCTAGCCATTCTGTTAGTACAGCATATTAGCAAACCATTATAGCCGAACAGGTTTGCAGCATCGAATATACGTATAGACGACGTAGGAACAGAAAAATGGGACATATACATGGGAAGTTAAAGAGAGGACGCATCAGAAGTGACATGCATTTCGGTCGCCTTATGCCTAAAGCATCTGAACTCACTCAGAAAGTTACTTAGGTTTGTGAAAGAAGTCTGAGCAAAGCATCGAATATAGAGGCACTGTAAGAATAGAATAATGAGACTCATACCTGGAGAGTTGAAGAGAATTGCATGAGAAGGCAGAAGCGTTTTTGTCATTTTATTATATTATATACATTTAGTGTAACATGTCCGCAAAGCTCCCTGTAAAGCTTTCTAGGAAAAATGGCATGGTAAATATACAAAACGCATCCATTTTTCGACGTGACTGACACAACACCGAGGAGCGACAGCATAATGCTCAAGACCACTACGATGCAGGAGGAAATACTGAATCTCTTGAAACATTCCCGCATCTATGCTGTTGAAAACCTTTTTTTTTTAACCATCATCCACCGATCTCTACTTCCCGCCTAGACACCACCGATCCCTTTATCCAAAGTGTGGACGGGCCATGCTAAAAACAGGCGTATACCAACCCTCAAAGCTATCAAACAACACAATCTGAGACGGCGCTCCGTAAGCAACGAACGCGATTGAACTGTTTTGGAGCGTGTGAATGTTTCGCAACCAAAACTTCAGTACCGGCTTACGACACACAGCGTGTAAATCCTTACTTCATCGTTGCAATGAACATACTCCTCTTTCTTCGCTGGAATACGCTCCCTACTGAGGCTTAAACATGTTTAAAGACTTTTGCGTAATCCGCAAAATACTCGAGCATCAGGAAGCATCAGGAGCATCAGGATCTCGGCAATTATTTCCAGATTAGCCCTAATGATGCAAAGTTTCAGCGCGTTGTTTGAGCATCGTGGACGAAGTTGTGACGAGCGTATCTCAGTGACAGCCGCTGCCGACGTATGTCGTCTACGTTCATACTCTCCGGGTGATTGATCACCCCAATGTGAGGACCGAATGCTTACTTCTTTCTTCATAAATAATGCATCCTTACACCTTGTCACGCTAATGCTCGAAGAAGCGAACCTTTTTTCGACGTGTTTACGGTTTCTTTCGTGGGTATACGGCGAGGCTTGGGAGCGGAGAATGTGGGATTCAGTGCGGAGTTGATGTTCACTGAAGGGAGAAAGAAGAAAAATGCTGTGCAACCTCTGGTCTATTGTTGAGTTTCGCTTTTGCTTGTGTGAAAAACAGTAAGGAAAGAGTAGTCCTTACATCGTCGTGACCGGCTACTTCAGAAGAATTAAAGCACTAGAAAATGCTGGAGCGCAAATATATATATGTATGATACTAATGTAATAATCACTAAACAAATAGGTAAAATACAAGTACAAGACACAAAGTAAGCGTAAGAAGGGAATTCAACACTACCAAGAAATGCCTGTCAGGGTATGTCAGGGTCAAATAAACATGCTCAGGACGACTTTCCGTTCCTTTGGCAGGTATGTCGCCCTGTACTGTACGTTAACGCGCAGACGGCGCTCCACCAATTGTGAGTCGCATACCGTCTCGGTCGTAGCAGAAACACCAATCAGTTGTAACACTGGAGCCAACGCCACCGTCAAAACGTCGTGCAAACTGAAGCAAGTCACGCTGGCTGCTCCGAAATTCAATCCGCCCTTATCTGTACATGCTACAGGACATCCTTTGTGGAATTGAAGGTGGGGCCTCTCTTTTTGAAAGGTTGCAACCGGACATCATATATGGCCACTGCGACAGACGGCGTCACACCTATAGCTAACGCTATCGGAGTTGCCGCAATGATATACTCTGCTGCGTATTATTATAAAGGAAGCGCCAACGTGAAGCAAGAAATCAATTACACGTGGCGTCAGCCTTTAATGCACACTCCCCGTGGAATTTCCGTGTTATTGAAGAAAGAACCATTTCGTTCTTTGGGGGGGGNTTAAAGAAAAATATGAGGAGGGTGGCTGCACGGAATAGTGCGCCGGCTACCTCAAACCGCCATCAGGAGACAACGACCACCGTACATGTCACAGCGTGATTTGTATGTATTATATTTGATTCTATAGATGAGTAGTCACATATAAGTGCTTCACTTCTCCACATGTTTGCGATGACGTAACCCATGATGTAGCAACGAAAAACAGTAATACGTGTCGTGTTCGAAGATTTAGATACGCAGTGGTGGTTATTAGGGGGCCGACAATAACGTGGGAAACACATTTTAAGTGACGCGTTCCTTATATACAGTTTCGTAACACCTCACTTACGAAGTGATAATAGAATCGAGTGCCAGTGCAATTTGCGCTCTGGATTTCCTCGTTCCCATTTGTGGAGAAACATAATTGCGAGAGGTTCACTCGCAAAGCGCAGAAGCGAATCTTTTATATTTTTTGGAGTGTATACGTTGCCGGCTTTGATCAACCCCGACTTCAAAGAAAAAGAATCAAAAGATGTTATGTAATCAGCCAAGCTGTTTAAGCTGTCAGGTTGGCTATATCGGTCATGGGCAGTATTTTATCTACTGCTAGTTAAACTAGTTAATTAATCTTACAACTGAGTACTAATTAAAATGGCCAGCAAAAAAGTAACTGGATACTTCAATTGCTGAAAGTAGCAGGTAGCGGCAGGTCTGATGAGGGTGGAACTACACGAAAAGAAAATCGTGAGCGATGGGAGCAGCAGACAAGGATGACGTCTTGTCTGTGTCATCCTCTTTGTATGCTAATGGCGTTCGAAGGTAAATCTTGTAATACAGGACGACATTATGTAGATAGACAGTGGGGTAGACAAACGAAGTGTTGTATTTCGGGGTTGTTGATCTAGAACGGGAAAGACAATGTCACAGAACTTGTAGTGTTTAACGAAGTGTGCAGAAGACAGGCAGAGGAAGAAAATAGAGTTGAGCTGGGTATCCGTTCAAACGTCAAAGCTTCAAACACCGCACATTCCACCACATACTTTTCAGTGGCAGCTTGTAGTCACGAATGCGCCAGTAACGAATATTGAATATCCGCATAAACAAATCGCACAGACACCAGTAAGCCAGCAGGGTGTGCTCATCAGATTACTGAATGTACTGTTCACCGGGTCGAGTTTTGGCTTTGAGGGTTAAGCATTACTGATGTCATGAACTCGTCAAACAACATGTGAAGCGTTGGTGCCGTGAGGCATGCTGATTGCGCCTGCTTGTGCGGCGTTACATGCCAGGAAATCCGGGCTCATGTATACCTCAGCCCAGGTCAGCGGACGGCTCACTACTCGTCGAAGCCGGTGATATTTATCATAGTCATTCATTCATAGTTATCACCAAACTAGCCTGTATTCAGCCCAGAGTTCTCAGTGCGGACGAAACAAGTTGATCGCAGCGACTCGGGGCCACTCACGCAAAATGAAGTCTCAGCAGCTCTCTCCACAATGCCTAGCGGGAAGTGCCCTGGCGCGGACGGCCTCCCAGTTGAGTTTTGCAAACGTTTTTGGAAAGTCATTGGCGGTTCCATGTCTAAAGTGTTTAATGCATGACCTTTTCGGAAACACTCTGTACACCCATGCAAACGGGAGCTGTAGTTCCCCTGTGCAAGATTGATTCCTGCAGGCAAGACCAGGATGCATATCGCCCGATTACTTTGTTGCCACGTCACTATAAGATACTCAGTCTGAATGACTCCTGTTGAGGGTCGCACAGCTTTCGAACAACATGCTGCACTCCTCCCAGGCTTGCTGTGTCTCTGGCAGAACGCCAGACCTGCACAGATTGGCCATTCGTGACACAATTTGGTGGGCCAACTTGAGAGAGATCCCTGCGGTGGTAGCGCCTTTCGGTCAGTCGAAGGCCTTCGATCGCGTGTGAGACAGCTATCTGTTTTCTCTGCTCAGGGCATAAGGGTTCAGCGAACAATAGGTGCGCGAAGTCGAAACATTGAATACAGGAGCCTGCCACCAGTCGTGTGTCCGTTGCTGCTGGTCTGTCAGATAACTTCGACATTTCGTGTGGTGTTAGACAGAGATGTCCTCCTTACTCTTACTCTTTACGCTACCGTGATCAACCATCTCCTCGTATCCTCGTCATCACTACCTGCGAGTCCGAAGCTGCCACGATCCTCCCCATCGCCTGTTTTTGGCTATGCCGATGATAGTTCAGTCATAATGAAGCGCGAAACCGACCTCGATTCAGTTTTACAGACTTTTGAAGACTACGGTAAAGTGTCCGGTTCAAAGGTCAATAACTCAAAAGGCGCGGCCCTGTTCCTAAACGGCTATTCGTAGGGTAATGCACGTATCGGTGTCCCTGTGCGTACTTTCTTTACTGTCAGTTTCATGGAACCTCGACCTGTTCCCCAAACAGAGCGTAAACAGCTCGCGTTGCTAATCGCAGAGGCAAACCTCAGCGCGTGGATCTGACGGTTTCGATTGGCTTTTTAGAGCTCAGATTGTGGAAGTGCAGGGTGCTTTCAGGCAATACGAGCAGGTCTCCGGGCCCATATAGGGCGTGAGCAGAGCCTGTATGGAGCCGTGGAGTCTCCCACGACGGTGGATGTCCTCCTCGCGCCTATTTAGCAATGCCGAAGGTGAGTGAGAAATCAAGTTCAAGCCCTCGAGCTGAGACAGTACCGAAGCGACTCTTCGTCAGTGCTGGATTGCTCGCATGGCATGGCTGGTACGCATAGCAGTCTGCCTTCGGGTGGAGTTGTTTTCTGGTTTCTAGGATAGTGTTACCGTACGTGTAAAGGGGCCTTCCTCCATAAGCAGCTCCCCTACAGGATAACAATACACACACGGACGTGTTGAGAACATGGAGAAGAATGAACATACACAAGTCTCATGAAGTCAGGTGTTTTCCATGCAATTGCCAAACGTTGTGAGTCGTCGATATTGCGAGCCGTAATACGTCGGTATACGACACCATCTTGCGTCTTGCAATGAGGGAGTGGAGGTAAACTTGAACAAATCCAGCACTGTCACGTTGTTTCCGTGAACGTGGACGAAGTTACACCTCGAAAATTAGTAAACTTATGACTTCGCGATGACCTTCAATGACAAGGAATGACAGAAGGTCATTGCCTGATCTCGCCGAACAGCTCGTCATTACACCTGCTTTTGTTGTTGCTGCTGCTGCATGCAAAACAGGTGAGAAGAATAAATGTTTCGTTATTGAGAAGTGCCAGCAACCCAAGTGCAAGTCGCACCTGCTCGTCGTACGTACTTTTCCAGTTTTGTGAACCATTTATTCATTAGCCATTCTTTGCGACAGCATTCGATTCTTCTAGCCATGCTATTATTCATGGCGAAAGACACTCTGGTTTGTAATTACACTAAGCGCTATTTTGGCCAATCTGTTCAGTGCCAGCTGTTCATGACTAGGGTATAGTTATTAGCGAGAGAACGCACAACTCCTGACATGAAATTAAGGCATGAAAGGAAGCTTGAATGGTACCTTTCTTTCGCACCCTGTCCCAGCAATTGGGAATTGCTTCAGACACTGCTATTTGTCATTTATTCCCGCACATCATCACCGTCAATTATTGTTGTTGTCGTCATTTATTCCGAAACGAAATTGCAGCCCGAGAATGAATCGCTTCTTGTCTACTGAAATTGTTCCGGTTTTGCTCAATTAATCTTGTTGCATGCCTTACTAATCTTGCAATTGTCAATTAGACACAAAGAAGCTAACTGCATACATATGTACGTCACTGGTTAGTGATTTGCGTTTTACGCACACAGGAGGAAGCCGTGTCCATTTAAGGTGGGTCTGTTACTTCCGTTCTCAGGTGCCGTATTTTGTTCGTTGCGTTGAGGACAGACAGAGAGAGAAAAAAAAAAAGAAAATATAAAAGAAAGGGCTGGCGAATAAAATAGAAATCACTGCTAGGATATTTTGCTTTTGTTTTTCTACAATCACTGTATTTTTGATCATCATCTTTTTATTCTGCCATAACTAGCGATGCTTATACTGTTGCTGTTTCAATAGTATCTCAGAGCACAGCCTCTACTGTAAGTTGTAATGAATGGTTTCCGAGCACTAAATATGCTCGCTGTACATATTGTGGATATCTTAGTCTTGCGTATTCTCCGCCATTGCGCAGACAAAATATATCAACGCTCTTCGATCTGTCAGATAAGCACAATGCTTCGCTTACCTTATTATTTAGTCATTCGTAGCGATAATACCTCACAGTTTCTCATCACTATGTACTTATATTTTTCAGTACTATGTAGTTATATTTTTCTAGCATTTTCAGTGCAGTACTCTGAGTAC
>JARGYV010084004.1:0-13713 GCA_029532675.1 Ornithodoros moubata
TTAAACATGTCGTCAGGTACGAGACCATCCTTTTAATAGTTGGGATGTGGGCAACGAGAACGTTTTCACTGCTACAGGTAGCGTTAATACAAAGTGGTCACGCATTTTCAACCCAAAGAAAGAACCTTTGTACCATGGTAGAAGAAGAGCTGGAAAACGTGTAAGATAACGAGCAGTGGGAAGAATGCATTGAGATGCACATCAAACGCGTAGCCCCACTCCACGTCTTCCGTGCGACATGTGGGCTTCCGCAGGTACTTGTTGCTGATCAGCCTGAAATGTACAGAGAGGTATGCCATGTTTCATAAATTCTATTTTTGTTTCTTGAAGCACGTAATGGTGGGAAGCACAGACGTGGGAAACATATGTGTACATGTAAATATAACACACAAAATAGCAGTCACTAAAAGACCGGCCTACTGTATAGCAATACTAGTAGACATGGCTTGCATCTAACCCTTCAAAATCTTGAAAGGGAAGTTGATTGCTCCCGCCACACAATCGTTTGACAATATAAAACAAGAATCCCTTACTGTCACTGGGCCTTTTTCAAATTTGAACTCTACAGCTGGCATTTTCGTTTGTGACAGATGACAGCTGGCATATCATGCCCTATGCTGGCTGACCCATCCCAGTTGAGGGCCAACTTGGGAAGCGTGGGTTCAAGCTCCAGAGTACTATTTGAACATGGGATTTCACGATTACACGTGTGTCTAAACAAACTGGTCCTCGTGGCCTGGTGGGTCCATCTTTTGCTTATTGTACATGCAAGTCAAAGATCTATGGGTCACACCCTGCATCTTCCAACCTTGTGGAGTTTGTTTTTCAAGAAAAAAAGTAGCGATTACATTATATGCAGAGCCCTCATCGTAACCATTATAGCAGCCCTATTAATGGGTGGAGGCTTTCTTCTCACTGACTTTCTCAGAGATGTTTCTGTTTCGTCTATTTATGTACCTAAAGTTTACTAGTTTATGGTAATTGCGAGCTAGTAGGTTTCTCTCTCAACACATTCTGTTCACGTTTCTTGAGCAGAGTTTTATGGGGATACACAGCAAACATGCACCAGTAACTCTTACCATAGTAATGTTGCAACAAAGATCCCAACCCCAATACAGTCAATGAAGATCACCCACAGCAGGAATTTGAGAAATCCCAGGAAATGTATGTGCAGTACAATTACAAATCCCACCGCTGATGCTGTAAAGAAGAATTTGTGCATTTCATTTATGCATCAATTTTTAGTAAAATAAATGTGCGTTCTAACAAACACTGCATACCCGCCGTTAAAAAAACCTACATTACATTCAAGTACACTGCTGACAAATCGCAAAACAGTGACCATAAAATGGACAGTTGCACACAAGTAAACAATAGAGGCCTCATTGACAACAACAAATTAGTTGGGCGAGTTCACAGAGATAGAAGAAAACTGTAAACACAGGCAACAAATGTCCTAAGTTTCAAGCATGTTCCTCCGAACTGAAAGAGCTTTATGGTAACATTTCATGGAGTCAATGGGGGTTTGATCAAAAGTGGACAACAAGATTCAAGAGGCAAAAGAAGACATTTAGTGGCCTTAAGGTTTCCTGTGCCCAATACAAATAATGAAATGGCAGCACAAAAAGGTTTGCCACAAATATCATGAATTTGCCACAGTAATTATGCAAGCTTAAGAATATTCAATCATTAAGTTAATATATTCTTCATTAATATATTCTAATTCTCATGAGCATCATCTACTCTCATCAATGGGAAAGTTGGCAAGAACAAGAACTTTACCACGTATTTCCTGCACCCAATCTTGTGTGCCTTTGTGCTCGACACATATTGCGAGGCCTCATGCTGTGCAATTGATCCCTTCTACACGTTCTTGGTTGGGTTTGTGCATATTGCATGTACAATACCTATAGTATATAGCTGGCTGCCATTTGCTTTCCATTTTTTGAGAAATGCTCACTACACAAATGTACACACACAGAACTGAATCTTATTTAGTAGAAGAAAAAAAAAAAAGAAACGTATCTGCCCAACAGCATCCAAATGCATCAATGTCACCTGACCCTGACCCTGAGTTTACCTTTAAGAATAGCGTACAATTTGTACCTCCAAGTGTAGTCGAAAAGCAATCAACCTGAGAAGTACAACTGCAACTGCAGTATGCTCTGTTCTTTTCTCAATTTAACTTGAGGATTTATCGTTTCCAGCCTTCTTGGTGAGAGATATTTGTAGTATATTCCATTCTTTACAGTGGAAAAGGTAGGCCCTTTTTTTGGACAGCAGCGTACTGGTTAACCGTAACATTTCAGATGTCGGTGAACTTTGAAATGGTGTACTGTTTCTTCAGATTTTGTCTCTGTTACTCACCAACTAACCAAAGTCCCAGGAGTACGAGGAAGGCTGGATCATCCCTTGCAAACTGATCTTTTGTTTCTGCAGGAACCAAAGATTTAGAGTCGCATAAGGAATACCTCCGACATTATTACTTACGTTTGCGATACTGGAAATTTCTGTACCTAGAGGATAAAAAACATAATTTGTACACTTTCATGTACGCAGAGCTAAAGACCTCAAAAGTAGTGTAGGTTGCCATTACCCAGTCATTCAAAAGTAGATGGGGTGCTTGTCTTCGAAAAACTAAGACCAAATGCCATGAAAATAATATGATAAAGCCGTTTGCACCTCATCATAACCCTCAGATAGGCACTCCCAAAGAGGGTGCTCTTCTTCAGGTTTGAGTACAGATTGTAGCCGCTCCATGCACGGTGTGAGACACGCTGGCCTTTCTCTGTTATGTTCTGCCTCATCTTCGACCAAACTCCAACTGTTTCTTTTTGACAAAAGATCCCAACAGAGACCTACTGTTCCATCCCTGAAGCCAATTGAATCAAAGGTTTTTCGCATTTGCTCAATAAAACTCTAAAAGCTGTTGCCAATATCTCAAGTGTTGTCGCTTTTGACTTACAGAGGGATGTTGGGGAACTCAACGATTTTTGCACAGATTTTTGCCATGAAAATTTTTCTTAGATAGTGAGAAAATGGTTGTTTTTGAAAGTCCCACCCTTGCTAAGATTTGCTTCAGCTTCAGATGTCAGTCATTCAGCATTTCAAGGGTCTCCCCTCCTAGTCAAGACAGCTCCACTCATCCCGCTACCAGTTTAAAATGAGAGGCTTCCCGTACCAATTGTCACCCCCTTATTATATTTTGCAGAAATATTTTTTTGTCAAAGCATTTTTCACAGCCCAGTACTCACTCTAACATTTTAATCATGTAGCACCGGAGGACTTGTTACAGCAAAGTTTTTTTTTGCCAGAGTTATAGCCTTGAAGACGATACACTGATGGCGCTACGAATTGTTTGTTATTCGTGAAATGCTATTTATACCACTTGAAAAGCTGCATGCGTTTTGTGCGACCTACAGCGAACCATTAGAAGGCTGCAAAACCACGTAAAATCCTCCAAGGTGATTACAGTGCGGATTTTGAGAAACTATCAAATGTGATCAGCCATGAGAAAACCTACACTGCACTGAAAGTAAAATATTTGTGATTAACCGAGAAAGTGCACTGGGCCTTGCTCTGGTGGTTTTCCATGTGCAAATATAAGCAGGCTGACAAAATACAATGAACTATATTAACTATAATAGCATTTTTTGGTTTTGTTTCTTTATTATTTGCTGTGTTGTTATTGCTCCCCGAATGTTGAAATAGTACTTTTATACTGAGAATATAAAAAGACAATGTGTTCGGCTAGTTTTTGTGCACAATTTTCAGTTTTTTTACGCATAATTCTGTAGATGAGGCAACCAAGATGCTGTAACGTTTAAACCTATGTACATGTCTCGGCACTGTACTATATGTACTCAAACTGAGCCAGTTTAAACAGTAAATAGCACTCTTTATGCATCTGGAGTAGATGACAGCTGTTAAGAACACAGCAGGTATGAACAGCACGATCTCCAGTGTCCACCACCAAGTGCCACACACATACACGAATTGTATGTGAAGGACTACTTGCATGGAAGACTTGCTAGTTTTTTTAGCAATTACCAGAGAGCTAAAGATGATGAAAATTTTAGTTTCAAAACGGTAAATGAGGCAGGATACAATAAATCAAGCGCAACATTAAGTAATAACAATTCGTGGGTTGACGTCGCGAGACAACTGTGATCATGAGCGGCACCACAGGGTAGGACTGCGGATGATTTAGACCACCTGGGGATCTTTTGACGTGCGCCGAAAATCTCCGACACACAGTGCCATTAACAATGTTTACTTCCCCCCATTGCTACTGCTCCCTGCAACACGAAGTCTCACAGAACCACTAACATTGAAATATTTCCTGTTCTTATTTCTGGCCTCCGCTGGCAAAGTCCGCATCTGATCTGTATTTAGTGCCAGATGAACAGTTTGACAGTTGAACGCACTCTGATGCGATCCCCGTCCTCTCCAGCACGTGCGTTTATATTATAGGTTTCTTCTGGGTAGTGTTTGCTAAAACTTCACAGCGCAAACGCACAACTAAATCGGGGCACACAGGTGCAATACGAAACCCAGTGGGCCGACCCAACCTCGACGAGAACAGCATATGACTCTTACACTTTCTGCGGGGACGTGAATAAATACAGCATTTGCCAGAGGGCGAACTGGAAATCCATGTGGCGAACATGAATGAGCCTTCGTAAGAATTTCGACCCCTTGTCTTTTGCAGTACGCTTTTCCAAATGGTTTGGGGTAGGCGTCGGAAGTGGAGAACTTGAAAACCGAGGACCTATCGAAGAGGCTCCAACCTTTGCATCCTGCAAAGGATAATAGGTGTATGCTTAAGACTCCGTCTCCCTTGGTCCACAGTCCGTCAACACCTTCATTAAAATTGTGCGCAACGCAAGAAGCGGGCAAAGTGGCAGGGTATCTCACAGCTTTCCTGCGACGATGTTCGTCCTTTACTACTTACCATGGCAGTAATCAGTGCAGGTTACGTACTAGTACTTCCATTTGCGTTCACAAAACTGCTTGAAACTATTCCTGACGGCGATCATACCGTGACATTTGTTCATGTTGTTATGATATTGGAGAGGTACCCACTGGTTAAACTATTTTTAGGGATCACAGATGACGAGAGTGCGGAAGTGACGTCATTTTATGACTGTTTCGTTTTGCGTGGAGCGCGGTAAATTTTTCCAAGTGTTTTAATAATTTGCTTTTACGTGTTATGATTTTCGTTCTCAGTCGACAGATGTCAGAGCTAACGTCTACGGGTTGTTTTCTTCAAGGTGAAATATTATTCTTGCTAAAGCGGCTAAGATGAAACATGAAGCGAATGGCGGCTGCTGTGTACCAAATCTTACCTCTACCGTTGCTTGTATTTCTCTAGATCTCTGGCTAAAAGCTTTAGTATTTTCTGTTTATATATAGCATATAAACCACTCCGGAAACCAATTTCGTTTCAAATGTGTTCAATCAAGCTGGTGATTTCTTACATCAAGATATATGTCCAGTTCACTTTCAGTTTCAGCGTTTCAGCACTGCTCTGCATTCACTGGTCAGTATTTCGGAAGCAAGAACCAGTTGTATTCATATGGTGCGCCCCTAATGATATAACAGTGCTAAGAACAGCGTTCCACCTCGAAACGCACCACAATATCGCACATCTGCATCCACAGGCAAATTCAACATGGTCCCATTGCTGTAGTGGGCACTGCGTCCTATTCAGCATTACCAATGCAGAACCATTCAATAATGGTTGTTACAGACAAAAAGTTTTTCTTTAAAGTATTTTCCTTTCTCTTGAAGAAGCGAATTGGAAATTGTACAATTTTATGATGAATAAAATATGTCAACAGTGTTCGCTGTAAAATGCACAATTGTTCGTGCTTTCACCTAGTGAACAGTGAAGTGAAACATGCAAATCCCATGAAATCGTGAAAATGCTTATATGTGTTGTGCGTTTGCAGACACACCTACAGTCGCATTCTTTAGATGCATGCCCAACATAGGTTTAAAATACCGATTGAATGAATAAAAAGAGCGCAAGAAAGTGCGGGAATAGGTCATAAGGGCAACATACAGAGAGTGTATTTTTTCATTTTTCTGACATTACTGCAATGCATTACACGAAATGAACGTATGTCGGAATAAAATTTTAACGCGGCAAAGCTGTACCAAATTCGACCATCAGAAGAGTAATTGAAGTACCAGAAACCCAAAAACTATAGATTAATTTCTCATAAGTATCTGCTAGGAAACGCACAACCCGTCGACTTTGTTGGACCAAATGTTCCTGCAAGTAAAAACCTTATATATATTTTGATAGTGTCACTAATCTGCAAAAATAAAATTTCAGCCCACGATACACCATCCACCTTTAGTGCTTATGGCTACAACTTGTGACTCAGCGCTTTCGCGCAAGTGGAATCGGCATCGCCAACATCGGTTCCCCAGCGCTGAATAGTTCTGGAATGGCACAGTGCCGATCCTACCTTGTAATCTGCAAATGGGTTCATTAATATTTTAGTTAATATAAGTCATAACGTTGCACGATGTCTGACGACTTGCCCACCGACCACGATGTTATTGTGGTTGGGACAGGTTCGAACCATTCTCAACGCGTGCCTTCATGAGGTGTGAAATTATTGTCTTTTCGTCTGGTTTAGGGATGCCCGAGTCAATTGTTGCGGCGGCAGTGGCAAGGATTGGACAGAGAATTCTTCATCTGGACAAGTGAGTCGCAACCCTGTGTAAAAAGGAACGATGCCGACGTGAATGCATGCATTTGTGCTTTTCAGAGAAGCCCACTACGGAGGATTGTGGGCCAGCTACAACTTTGAGAACCTGAGACAGTGGATCTTCTCAAGACAAGTAAGCAAGCTGCATGAAGCTGATGAGTGCATAATGCAGATCACATTGTTCAACAAAAAGTTTTCAAACTCGAGATGCTTGCCTTCATTATGCCGCTTAAGACATCAAAGTGACATCCTCCTATCGAAAGAACCACTATCCTTTTGTGGGACTGGAAGTCCGTAACCTACGCAGTGTATTGTGCAGGACGCTTCAGCTGGAGATAGTATTGTCTATGGTTTACAGGACTAGTGGCCAGAGCTGCAGGTTCAGTTCCATGTAGGGGGCATCATTTGGTCAAAGTGTGAAGTCCTATGAGTCGCAATGTATTGGGCATCCTGACTTGACCACTAGCTTTAGTGTCATATAACAGCCTACAACAGCATTCTTGTAAACGGGGTTCATGTGAAGTCATCAAAGTGCTACCCTCTGTCAGTTCCTGTACATCAACTAAAAAAAGCTTGTGCATAGCTTTGTGGACCACAGTAAAAAGTGGAGTTAGTCACTTCTCTTACTTCTTCTTCTTCTTCTTACTTTTTTCCTTCTTCTTCTTCTGCCTTATCCTTTTTTTATGAGTGCTCAGCTCAGTTATCTTTTTGGACAAATTGAACTTCGTTCATGGAACTGTTAATATTTGCCAATTTAACATAGTATTTCAGGGTTTCCCAGTTAGAGACAGTGAAAACCATGAAATCATTTCTATATATGTAGGAAATATAATGCAAAGTAATTTCCGCGCAACATGTTGCAAGCTGTTCCTCTGAAATTTCTCAGGGAGTAGTCTGGCATGACAGTGATGCCCCACCTGAACCTTTTGATTTGAAATGTGTGTTTGATGGAACTAGACATATTCAGTGAATGTTCTCTGTAATTCTTGTATCTGGCAAAGGTGCCAATAGACATGATGTGCTCAGTTGTAATGCAAAATGCTTTATACTTGTATTTAACTATTCTAGAATGCACCAGAGCAAGAAGAGGATGTGAATTCAGACGATATAGAAGCATTGCTGAAACCTGGCGAAACGTACGTCCAGGTTCCGCGGCACTATGCAGCAGTCACGAATGCAAAGGAGATCATTAACATGTAAGAACATCAACCCACATTTTTACACATTACACGATGCTGCTGTGGTAAAGAGAGAATTGTTTGCCACCTCATTGTCTTGTAGGTATTTTTGTTCTCTTCCATGCAAGGCTGCTTTTGCTTCCGCTAATAGATCTAGTTGGCTGTGCTGTGTAGAACAGTTTTTGTCTCACATAAAGAGCAAACAGTTCTAGAGGAAGAAATTTATGTAAAATTTCAGTTCGAATTATCATGCAGGCCCAAGGTGAAGGAGGAAGCGTCAAAGCCACATACAGCAATGCAAGGTATGGAACTCAGTTCAGACACATCAAGTGAACAACTACCCCTTGTGCCGCCTGCATCCGTGGACAGCCAGGCAAACAGTGGGAGTTCCTCTGTTGGGGACCTCCTACCTATGTCCAGCTCAAGTGAGACTGAAATTTCCCCGTTGGCTGTTCTTTCAGGTAAATGGCATTACTACAAAGAAATGCAACATTGCGGAGTCAAAGAAAACCCCCTTTATCTTGTGTATTACACGTGATGGGTGCCTTCTAGCTGAATTGAGCACACAATTACACTGATCTGGGGCCCTAGGGAAGGTATCACCACACCTGATGATGAGAAGGCCATAAGTTAAGACCTGCACGGTAAAGGAAGTTAGAAAAAGAACGCAAAGAAAGAGAGAAGCATTGCAGTTGTCTGCTGTGGTCTTATCTAGTCTGATAAATAAAAAAGATTGGATGGCAATATAAGCTTATTTGTGTTCTAACTGCTGTTGAACGAGTGGGAGCACAGGCAACAACTAGCTATTTTAGCTATTTCTGCAGCCATTGGTGTCTAAAAAGAGAGGCAGGCTGTACAGAAGAAAACATGCACTATCTCAAATCAGTTGCAACACCTATCTCTTTTGTGCACGCATACTGTTGAAGACACTTAAAACTCGTATCCTTCCTTTGTCATTCTGTCATGCTGGCTGTGGTACCTATTTTTCTATTTTATTTTGCCAAATAGTGCTTTACACTGGCACGTGCCCATGTTCATAGAGCGATACTGTTTCTTTTTAACATTGTTTCGTTAGCTGAGTATATACCCTTCACAATATATTACCAGTTCTCCAGACTTAAAAAAGAAAAAAAAAAGGCCTGATTTTGGGTGAGGTCAGAATGACAAATCTGTTTTAGTTCATCCACCGCCTTGCTGTATTTATGCCGTTTTACCTGCATGTTACTAGTTGTCATAATGTAATACTATTTCTATGGCATAACAAATATGCATTTAGTGGCATGCATTAATATAGATAATACAAAAAATTACTACAAATCAATGGTTTCTGGGATATTGATACCCTCAGTTGCTAAGGGTGTAGAAAAGCTTGATGCAGTACAGGAAGAAAGTGCGTGCGGCAAAATATTTTATTTGTTTCTTTGTTTGAGGGAAAATAAAAGTTGCAGAAAGGCTGCAAGAGGTGTGTAAATTAATTATAGCTGCCTGAAAAGAAAATGAATTTTCTGACAAAACATTGAAATCTTGTCACATTCAACATGCCTCGTACCTTGTCTTATGCTTGTAACCTTGTCAGTTCAACTTATGCACAGCAAGAACAATGCTGCCAGACTCATTAACACAGCACATAGCGACAAGGAGGGCAGCGTGTGGAGACCAAGTATTGCGTCAGTCACATCCTTGTGGTTCACTGGTAATAGAAAGCTCATCATGTGCATGTAGTGCTTCACTCGTGCAGCACTCTACGTTCACTCCAAATTGGTTGTCACAAGTCGCACGGGTTGTTGGTCTCACAAGCTGTAAACTCTACAAAAATTAGCTTGGTTCAGTGTAAATGAGACCAAATTTATGAAAAAATAAAGCTGTGAGCTCATAATCAAAACAGGACACTTGATCCAGTGGGCTCCATGGCCCTCTTTCTTCACTCAAACATGCATCCTTTTTTTTAGAATCCGCTGTCATCAATGGCGTGGCAACGGAAAGTGTGGACGCAGCTAGCATCGGTGCGAGTGAAGAGGAGCAAAATGCACACGCTGCAAATATGGGACCACAAATTTCTTGTCCAACGAGTTCATCTGTTGGGGCTGACATCACAGCTTCTAGTCAAACATCAGAGAGCCAAACAGAAAGTCAGAATGTGGCTGGTGTATGTCCGTGTCCGACTTTCGTGGGACATGGCAGCTCTGAGGTCCAGGACAACTCAACTGATGAGGTACTCAGTGAAGCTGCTGCTGTTGAAGGTATGTAGCATGTTCCGATATAGGACCAGCATTGTTAGTTGTAGCTAGGGTTTGATTGAGGTGTTCAGGAAATATATTTGATGGAAATTGAGGGCTAAATGTTTAGTAAAAAAGTTCAACCTAAATTGGGATGTGAAACTGGTGAAAATGGAGTTTATTGAGTGGTGACTTCTACACTGCAAGTTAAAGGAATAGATAGCCGGCTGAGTAAAATTGAAATGTATATATAGAATATATATAGTGCACTCTTCCCATGCTCAATGCAAGCTTTTCTTAAAAACATGACTGTACTCATATTGAGCATTTTGCTGCTTATGTGTGATTTTACACAGATGCATGAAAAGCTTTACAGGTCTTTACAGGTACTACTCTGATTCCGGCTGAGCTTAAACAACAATCTGCTGATCGTACATGCTTTTACCAACCAAAATTTTTTCTTCTCCAAGTGACATGCCACCTACCTTCTCATAACTATTCGTTAAAGCTGCACAACTCTTGGCAAACTTTGCCATAAAAACATGCACGTAATGGGAGCTATAATGTCCGAGCTACAAAAAATTTTATAATGGGCTTTTATGGCATTACTTGCAGTTTTTCTTCGGCATTTGTAATCGCTTAAAAACTTGTTCACGTATCCCAGATCGGGCAAGTCAGTTGTAAGAGGATTTGCCTAATGGTGGAACCTGGAGTACAGCTTTACTTTTGAAATATATTCAATGGATGAAGAAAAATCACGTAGCACGGCTTACTTTACTGGCCTATTATAGGGTACAGTACCCATTCTCAATGCACTGTATGCAGTGTGCTGTAAATTTTTCAGTCTGCTATGTTTCTCTTGAAGTGAGAACATTGTGATAACGTACTGTCGGGTGTATACTTTTTCTGCAAGTTCTTTGTTTTTTCCCTCCCACTGTCCTCCAAACCAGTCTGTAGAACGGTCAAGCATACCCTTTCCCATTTTTTCCCCACATAGCTTCAAGCATCAGTGAAGAAAGCTCTCTGGACGCACTGCGTGGCAGTGCTCCTCAGTCAGAAGATGTGATGGATGATTCGCAAGGGCCGTCTATAGGGGTCCAGGAAGCAGGGAGAGCCTCTTCCCCAAGTCAGAAACAAGAGGCACAAAGGGAATGGTCACTGGATAAGTTCACGCAGCTTACAAGGAAGTTCAACTTGGATCTGGCTCCCAGGGCAAGTGCCTACCACATCTACCAATATGAATCGCACTAGTTGAGCCAAAAAAGCTAACGTTATTGGAAGGGATGTCTATTGCTTTTGGGGATCATTGCTCTAAACAGTTGTCATGAAGCAGTCCTGGTGGGCATCAAGGCATGTGGAGGCAACGTTAGGAGATCTGTGCTGAATGGGTGGAATTCTTTTTAAAGCTGTATTGTCACATTCGTTGCGTAGTGCCGTCCCGTCTGAGCTATTATCTTTTTTTTTCCCCAAATTATTGTGAGACTGACTTCCTTCGGAGCATCGCGCTTGATTGGCATTGGACTGGATTGTTTTACGAAAGCTAGTCGCGGAACATGAGAGGTACCGTACAACACGAGGGTAGGTGCATGACAGTAAATGAAAGTGTTTGCAAATGCATTTTGTTACATCTTGCTTGGTCAAAATGTACTCATATTTCTTTTTTTTTTTTATTTATTGTGTTCCTACAATGCCGTGAGGTGTTACAGTAGATAGGTTCATAAATATTGATGCAAAAATTCACACAACTTGGCTAACAACATTCATCTCTGGCAAAGTATTCCACGACGTATTACACATCAGAAAGCATAAATCATATAATGATTGTGTTTTACACTGCCACTCGCGAATTTTCATGCAATGATTCCGCCTTGACGATATACAATGCAGACCATGAGTATAATATACGAGACATGTATACCTGTGCTATGATGAGTCATGCTATGAAACAAAGCTGTGGATATGTAACAGTGTCATTTTTCTAATGGAGGCTAGCCGAGGTCAGACTTGATCTGAGTGAAACTTTCAAATCTGCCATAAGGTCTAGTTAGAAATCGGAAGGCAATATTTTGAACACAGTAGGTAACACATAATGTAGGTACAGACACTGCCTGGTCATTGTGGGTGCCTCTCCAACGTTCCTTTGCAGTAAACGCAGAAGTTCTAGTGCGCTGTTGGTTGTGAGTTCCACATGTTTGTTTGATCTAAGGTTACTGGTAGGGGTTACTCCTACATATTCATACTCATCAACAGTTGTGATTGGAAGACTGCCATTAAGGTAGGAAAATGTGGTAGGTTTAACTTTTCTGTTAAGACATACATGTCTACATTTGTCAGTGTCTACGTGCATGCCCTATGTGCGGCACCAATCGACAAACTTGTTGGATCTTCTTGCAATTGATGAGCACCGTTTGCATCATGTGTTGATGTGGAAACCATGCAGTCATCTGCATGTAACCTAATGCTGGAGTCTAGCAATATGCCAGTGTCATTATCATAAGTAAAAAGTAATGAGGGACCCAAATCAGAACATTGCGGTATTTCGGATGCTACCATTACCGGGCGCGAATTGAAGCCATGAAGGAGGATGCGTTGCTTTCTGTCTTGCGAATAATTTGTAACCCAGCGCAGAACACTTCAATGTAAATCAGCAGCCGTTAACTTATGAAGCAAGGGAACGGTGCCAAATGTTTTCTGCGTGTTTGGGAACAGGGCATCTTTATGCTCATATATTGCTGTCCACTGTGACTGCTAGATTATGGTAGAACATAATGAGCTGTGCTGTGCACGAAAAAATTTGGATCAGTTAAGTGTTCGGCAACATTGCTATACGCGTTATGTTCCATCACCTTATAGCACATGCACGTTAAGATATATGGTGATACTAGCACATAAGATCACACCTTTTGCCCAGTTTGCGTGTGGGTACAACTTCCACTCATCCGGAAGAACACCAGCATATAGGGACACTTGGAAAATAATAAATAAGTACAGGGATACTCAGTAGCACAGTTTTTCAATACATGTGGTAATAACCAATGAGGTGGACTGGCCTTATCAGGTTTCAAGTCGAACAGCAGGTTGTCTTTACAGTCACGCTGTATCGCAATTTCAGGCGTGGCCACATTATATGACCCACAAAACTAGCTTTCTTGGGTCCTGTGTGGGGCCTCACAAGAACCCTTTAATGTGACTATGGACTATTGACTCATGGCTAATATAACTGCATAAATGTCATTTTCAGTTGCTGTTCAGCAGAGGACCTATGGTGGAACTACTGATTTCTTCCAATATAGCTCGCTATGCAGAGTTTAAAGCTGTTACAAGGATCCTAACGTACCATGAGGGAACACTGCATCAGGTTCCTTGCTCACGAGCTGATGTTTTCGGTTGCAAAGAGGTCCAGCTGATTGAAAAACGAATGCTTATGAAGTTCTTGAAGTTTTGTCTTGAATATCACAAGCACCCTGAGGAGTACAGAGGTTTGTATAATTTATTGGCTTGGCACTTCTTAACTAGTTATGAAGAGGGTAACATTTCCTTGAGTCTGAGGAAGTACAACGGGAGACGGGGACAACGACGTGGACACGGACAACT
>JARGYV010084006.1:0-18619 GCA_029532675.1 Ornithodoros moubata
ATCATTAAATCTAGTTTCCTGAATTCCAACACACGCAAACGGGAGGAGAGCCGACTGATTCATTATCTTAACACCACCCAGCCAAACGGTCTTAATGATAAGCTAGTTTTAGGCTTTTAATCTTTTTTTGCTCGGCCGGTGTTGTCGCATTCCGTTCCTTTTGACACGTGGTTGTGTCGGCTCCCTAGCGGTCGGTGTGGCATGAGCAACACTTACTAGCGTTTCTTGTCTGCTCTCTGCAGTCTGATGAAGAGCCTTTGGCTCGAAACGTCACCTCCTTTTGAAGCTCCCCCCCTTTTTTTACGGTACACCTTATCCCCGCTCACCTCTCTACAATCTTCTGGGCCCAACTCGTTAGCACCAGACGGCGACGACGACGACTAAATGATGATGATGGTAGTGAGGAAATTACCCGCTCACCAGAACATCATTAGGCATAGCAGCGATCCTATCACCTGGTCACGATCGACATTGTACAATGTCATTCACGTACCGAGTTATTTTGAACTTCTTGCATAACCTGTGGAAGACGAATTTCTGTCAATACAGTACGATGTTCTGTGTCTGTTTGCATACGCCAAGGTTGTGTGCCACGTATGACATGTACTTGGATCGGTTTGTTCGAGAATTGAAAGTTCAGAATCGACGTAATAATTAAGGGCACGTTGAAACAGGAAGAAGTTCATGGTGAAAGAAACAGAAGAACAAAAATGTGAACGCCGTCTAATGATAAAACGGTACAACATTAGGATACCTATAGGCATACAAGAGGGAACATATGATAACACAAACCTGACGTAGCAGTTTGATATTCGCGTAGGACTTCGCCTATGGACAACTTTCTTTTGTCGTCAAATCGACCATCCCCGATGATGCCTTCAACGCACATGAGGAATGGTACTTTAGGAATGCTGTCGCTTTGCATTATCGACCGAATGTGTCTTTGAAATGGTATTGTCGAAGGGTAAGTCCTTTCAGAAATCTTGGTGAAACGAAGCGTAACACAAAGCGTAAACCTATTGTCTTTTGATGGCTTTTACAGTTTTCTTTTCTCTGCCCTTTCTGTTGTTTCTTGGTACCTGAGGAGCACACGCTAAAGGAGGGCGTTGCAGTTTGCGCAGAAGAAATGGAGCTAAGACCATAGCATCACGACTAGGGTTCTGAGTTTTCGCCATTTGCTGAAAAATGCCGAGAAACGATCGCCAAATATTTTTTTAAAATTCGGCATATTCTGAATAACTCCGCATTATACACTTGAATATGGTGGCACATGCCGAAAATGCTGATACGAGACCACACTTCTTTTTCCTCCTTGGCATCGCGTTTTCGTCTTTCCTTCAATTCGCTTTGAGGTCAAATGCGGGGAATACCACCCTGTGGCCCCCTGCCCTTCCACTGTAACATTCTTATTAAAGGAGGAAGTATATTTGGAACCTTCTCAGAAAGGAGGGGAAATTCTTTGCATTCTGAATGTCCTCCAATTGATACCCGCATCCAAGACTCATGCCTGTACCTGTCATATATAATGTTAAGTTCTAAACAGAATAAATGTGTGTATTTGTTGTGTAAATTGAGGTATACAAAACAAAGTTAATATCCAGGGCCCGAAAATTGTTTCTCTCGTCATGTGAAAGTTATTTCGTGTCGTTTTCATGGAGATAACGCCTCTCTGTTTAATTCTCCCTAGTGATTATAGTTGAGTTTTCGGAATTTATTTTTGTGGCAAACATTATAGAGTACCGAAAATATCTGAATTTCACAAAGCATTAAGATGCCGAAAAACACCTGCCGAATCTGCCGAGGAAGAAATGCCGGAAACGCGGAACCCCAATCCTAACGCATCATCTTTCGCTAATTTGTCTACAGAAATCACAAAGTAACCGCCGTCACATCTACTGTCCAGCCTCCTGAGATTGCAGATCAGGTTTTGTCATCTCTATATGTGCGAGGGTAGAATATTTCGAAAGGCTTAGAATTGATGGGATTAGACCGAAAAAAAGGACAATTCAATTTGTCACATGTCAAGCGGGGTTAGAAAAAGAAAAACCGGGAAAAAGGTGACCATAACAGACACACAGAAAATGGAAGAGTGTTTCTAAGTGGTGCCAACGTCCGCATGAGGAACGTCCTCTGTTTACGGCTTCTTGTAGTGGCCTTCGGTGGATCGCCGTGCATAGCACGTGTGTCGTGGCAAAAGCGTCATAAATGAGACACCGTTGCGCGAACCCGTGACATGCATATTTTCCTTAAGCAGGTACGTTTCGCTGAAGATGGGGCCGAATTTTCGCTGAAGACGAGGCTTTAATGCTGGAAGGTTGAATATAAAAGATCGGTCCTCCACAGTGTCCCTGAAACTTGATAAATGCGAGGGTGAATTGGTGAATAAGCTTTGTAATGCATGAGAAAAGATTGGGCTGAAGTTTAAGAATAAAATAGAGAGCACACGGACATTTTCTCATCGGAAGAATATGATCGTACAAAATATTGCAACATCGACAGAAGGAAAGAAGAAAACCAGTCGTGCGACAGCAGGGCCTGGGGACACACGCAGATTTATCTTTGCAATTTGTATCTGCTGAGTAATAATGTTGTGTACCTTCTGAATTCTACTAGTCTTCTAAAGCATAACGGTGTTTATGTGACCTCCGAAACAAAATGCAAATGACACATATTGGGGGAGCCACGCAGTAAAGTTTCGGTTTTGCTCCCCCTGAAATACACGCTTACACGTGTGGAGGATGAAAAGGTTACCTGTCCGTGGTGGTGGCGGTGGTGGTTATGTCTCTAACTGCTAGTCGCTGCTGGCCTCACCAGGAGCGGGCAGCGTCACGACTGATGCAGAAAAGAAAAAAAAAAAAAAACAGCAAACAAAATGGTCCACAGTAAGTAAAGTACTTCGGGTGACTTCACCCTGCTTACAGGTGTAGGTATAGTTGAGCCTCCCTAAGTTAGGCGGCGGAAATACATCAGCCGAAAGACAATACCGCGAATCTTGTCTAGCATTATGTGTCGTGGTGGCGGTGGTTGTGTCGTCTGCTGGCCCTTGTTGACCTCGTCAGTGGCTGGCAACGTGTGCATCGTGTGTGGCAACGAACACAGAAGCCCTGTGTGTCGTAACTGCATAGTACCACATGGTTTCTCTTTGCGAATCCGGCTGTTGAAGCGTTTGGCATAGAGGCATTATGCGCTGCCTACATACGAGAGGTTAACTATATTGCTTAATCGTAGCGTAGTTAGAGGGGTTTAGGTAGATAAAATGTCACGTCATATACACAAGTAAGTGGTATCGAATTTCACATTAGTAGTCTGCTAGCCTATATGTTTACTTGGCTTTCTTCACAGATCGCTTACAGTGTTTTTTGGTCAACTGCATGTGATAGCCATGCAGCTTTTGCCGCCCATTTTTTGGTGGAATGTTTCCAGAAAGTTTGGACAGTGCAGGCCTCATTACATCGGCTGTATGTATCTCCCCGTCGTCTTCTGCGGAATTTGTGTCACATCTGTGGAAACTGTCGTCTCCCCCCAAACTTTGTAACGAAACTTGGACTCAACAACAGGAGAGACACTGTGGTGTTACATAGCAGACAATATATTTCGCGACGTTATAGTTCGCGGTGGCATTGGATACGAACTTCCAAGATATGTGTGCACTCAATAAAGATATTGTTACGCTGCAAGTGTGACATGATGACAATATTCGTAGTCGAGCATTTCGAGTAAGGAGGAGCTTTTCTGAAACAGCTGTTGAGTAGGAAATTACATAATGGAGACGAAAGTTCGCTACCTTTCTTAGGAGTCGGCCTGTTCCTTTCACCTCTTTACACAATTGCGGCCCGAGGTTAACCTACAACAGAAAATACTTCTATTACGCCACCGAAATCCAATAACGCGTTGCTGATGGTTCGTCTCTGACATGATGCAACAAATCAACGTATACACGTCTTTCACAGTACGCAGGCTTGATACACGCTTTAGATAACGCAGTTCCTCAGCAATAACTCTCGTTATAGCGAGATGTCTTGTGGCGCACCTTTGCAAGAGCTCATTGATTGGATCTCCCCCGGGGACGCTACATTATGTGGCGCACCGTTGCAGACATCTTTCATACGCGTGCTTGAGCATAATGAGGGGGACGAACAATTCTCAGTGAAGGCTACGTTTAGAACGGAAGAGCTTTGCGGTAATCGCCACTTATTTCTACCTCTACAATGGATGGTAAAGTCTGGTAGGCCCCAAAGCCTTTCCATCCCGTGATGATCTTGTCTAGACTGTAGAGATGTTTGCTTTGATCCTGTCCCAAAGTACACGGGGGACATCTGAACAAGATCTACCGCGCAGCCCACGGAAGCCTCGATGCATAATGGTCATTCCAATGAAAGCAAGCATTATGTTGTTCTGCCCGAACTGAAGGACACGCGACCAACCGAGTCGCTCGCCGGTACCGATCATTTCATTGCGAATGCTCCAAGACGTGAGCGTGACTGGCTGATGGATCAGACATAACGGATGGATTTCAGCATCGTTAGTCAATCGGTAGCCCTTGAGAACTAGTTGTTACCTCTGTCTCACTTATTCTACCTGATGTGAACATATAGTCACAAGGCTAACAGATGTTCGAAGAACTCCCATCCTGAGTACTACAGTATTCGTGGGCACAAACCACATAAAAACTAGGGCTACTGCAACAGAAACACCCATGTTTGGAAACGAAGTGATCATTTCTTTGGACTGTTGTTTTGAGTGACACAAGAGAAATAGGTTATCGTTTTGACCACAAAATTTCTCTTCACTTAGAGTTATGATCATCAGAAAATGAATACGTACTGGCTGTGTATGTTTCGATGGTCTGTGTACCTGCTTCAGTACGCATAAATAGCACGAAACCTGTTGCCTCGTGGCATAGAAGCGTATTTCCCCATAAAATAGCAGTACTCTTTTTGGCTTTAAACGACGGGCTGACTAGAAGTGTCGAAGTTCCAGTGAGACATTTGGCAACATGAATGCTGTCAGAGAAAAAACAGTAGAAAAATATTTTCGCGTATCGTGCTCGACATACTCATGTTTATTCAGCAGTTACTTGCTACTATAGACAGTTTAAATTTTTTTCATCAACCGAGAAAATTCGAGCCGATATGATTATCTAAACTCTCGTCTGTCGTTCTGTAGCGCTTGAATGTAGTAATGTCATCAGACCGCATTCAAACTGCGTTCACACATTGCGCCTGAAAACGCCTGAGAGACGCAATAAGATATGGAATGATTGTTATCAATTAGCTCCACCTCTCAAGCAAAATAAAAGACTGACTGATGATATAAAGAGTTGCGTGCACAGCACAATGACTACAGCATTAGACATCGTCTGCCACACTTGCTAAGAATAATGAAAGAAAAAATGCAAGAACGGGGACACGTGAACGCTACAGTAGTGCTACACATTCCAGACATCTAATAGCAAATCCTGATAAAGCCGACTATCACCACAAAGTAAATGACGACCATCATTTCCCAAGCAGCACATTGTGCATTCGGACAGTCAGGTGCATTAGGTGTGGTCGTTACCCAAGCGGCACAATGTACTGAAACTCGGGTGCAATAGGGGTGGACGGATGTATCAAGGTTGCTTTTGAAGTTCGCGGCACGTCAGAAAGACAGCGACAAAAAGATAAGACACCTGACGACCACCCCTATTGCACCCGACTTTCAGTACATTGTGCCGCTTGGGTTAGGTGTCTTTTCTATTTGTGGCTGCTTCTCAGGCGTGCTGCGAAATAGAAAAGCAACTTGATCAATACTTGGCTTATCAGTACCCTGAACTGAGAAAGATGAGGGCAATTCGCTTCTAGGAGAGGCGTAAAACGAAAATGAAAACTGTTGGGCGCCTGCCGCACACTCTCTCTAAAAATGGGCATGACTGATATGAAAAGTGACATGGGGAACAGATTCTTATCTTTACATTTCGACGGCTAGCCTTTATGGCGACTATGTAGCACCACACGTGGTTTTTGCTGGCTGGGAGTGCTAGAATGCTGGTCTTGTGAGACGGGCCGCGGTTTCCTTGATAATACCTCCTAGCCCTGTCATCTTCACGAGGAAGAATTGCGCCATTTGTTATCGCCTTCTTCAGTGGATGCCATCCACAGGAAGTGCAGGCGTGTCATTTGTACTCATACCTATATCGTCAAGAATAGGAGGTATACGTGCGTCGAACTCCCTACCCCTGTGTCTTGACACTACATCATTTGCTCCGAAAAGCTCAAGCGGCCACCTACATTCGGATCCAGCACTAAGCAACTGACATTCAGTACCGATGACGAAAGACCTACCGAATATAGTGATATATAGTACACCTAACCAAGAAAGAAACACTTTCTGAGATAACTTCCCACATCCCGAACTTCATTTACCATGCATTCCTCATTCTTCCTTTATTGATCAAATGTATACCTCATCAACTGCTTTGCGCAGTGCATTTCTGAAAGGCTACTGAGCTCCACATTGTACGCCCCCCGCGACCATCAGGCTTCCATACTTTTGTCTTACCTATTATCATGATTAGGGTACCCTGAAACCCTGAAGGTGGGGAGATAAAGTTGGGTCGTGAACATACAGGTACAGGGAGCAAGAACGCACGGAGCGATTCCAGTTCTTGACGCCATAATTAAGCAACTGTACAGTAGGGGGAAAAAAAGGTCACCTGGATTGCGTTTTTCCCTCCACAGAACACTCTTAATTTTTGAATGACTATTCTTATGGGACAGTTATACGAAAAGCGTGCACTTAAGTGCTTTTGCTTTGTTCTCGTTAGCCGACATATTACACCCTTGCAAAAAAAAAAAGTGGCACTGTGCGGCATGTGGCACGTGTGCCACGCCGTTTGAAAGACCGGAAACAACAACAATAATAATAATATGCGATAGCAATGAAGTGGGTTGTCGCATTAGGAGTCCTGGCAGCACAATGTACCGAATGTCAGGTGCAATAGGGGTGGTCGTCAGGTGTCTTTGTCGCTGCCTTTCTTATGTGTAGCAAGCTGCAAAAGGAACTTTCATCAACCCGTCCACCCCTAATGCACTAGACTTTTAGTACATTGTGCTGCTTGGGACTGCCTTCGAAACACTGCCACGAGAATCGACGCCGATTCAGGTCAATACGCACGGACATGCCTCAGTCAACGGAGGTTACAGACCTTCATACAGCACACCGCACACTTCACCAGACACACAGCACATCAGTCTGAAGCATCACCACCACATAGAGTTTCATCTTATAGCATCAGCCAGAAACGTGGTTTGCTGAGCACAAACGCACCTTTGGGATGGATGCTTCCCGTGCATTCCGTTACCAGGTGATAGATAATGGCTAACAGGAATAATTGAAAATCTACGCTTCTTTCCCTTTACGAGTACCATAATTTTCGGTGTATAACGCGTGCATGATGCATCGCAGCAGCTTCTGCGTTCTCCTCTCTGGTCATTAGCCAGAACGGCGTACGGCGACGACTTAGCACGAGTATGAGGGAATTAGAAAACGGGCTGTTGACATTATAAAGTGGTACAGAGAGCTTTCTTCACGGCTTCTTGAAGCGATTCACACCCTTGTTGACGCTGACGTTGTTCAAACGTCAGATAATATTAACATTAAATTCAGGACTTCAGTTACTGTGTATACCATAAGCAACAAGGACACTTGCCATTTTGTGGCCGCTATTAATACAGAATTAGCCAGAATGGGGGTACGCGGTATATACAGCTGTGTTATACGTGAGAGCATGGTATACATCTAATAATCAGTACACTTATCTACTTCAGTTATTTCGTTTATGTTTGCTCTGTACAATGTACCTTGTAGTCACCGGAAGCCTCTAAATATCGTCATAGTACACCAGTGGTCCCCTGACGCCGGTAATCTTGGCAATCTCCGCTTCAAAGACTGTTTGTATTGCCTTTCGTTGGGGAAGCTGTTAATGCAGTTTTACGCTTGTAAAAAGAAGCAAAGACCAGGACCATTGGGAAATCAGATCCTGCAATCGAGTGTCCTCAGCAGCGTGGGCTTGATGCAATGAGAGAGCGCATAATGAAAGCTGGCTTGAGCATTCCAGCCAGGATATCAGCAGCACTAAGGCTTGTGTCCTAATAAATACTCATTTTTTTCAATGCTGCTATTTCCGTTTTTCTTTTCTTCCCGCTCGGTATATCTTTACAAAAGTGGGTATTTTGGGGTAGCCAGAAATGAAGAGCGCATGGTGTAGCTGTGGTTCAGTACATAACGCCATTTCTGTTGCTATTTAATGAAACATCCGGCTCCAAATCCATCCATTTCATATGCTTAGGCCATGCATTATGACGTCACGGGAAGTGACGTGGACTTGTGCTGTCGTGCTAAGTGGATATTTTTGATTAAGTGGCATCTAATGAGTCACATTACTTTGAGACCGTGAGATTGAGGGCCGGGGAAAACAAACATGAAAAAAAAAAAAAAAACAGCGCAGACGAGGCTGATAACCAGAGAAGGGGAAAGAAGTGCTCTTGTGATACTCTATGTATAATGACACTTTTAGCTTGATACCCGATGCAGGTGATGTTCACCTCTGTTGGTCAAAGAAGCAGATATATTAACTTACGACTAAAAGAACATTGAACCAGTGTCAAAAACAGCTCATCCTCTGAACCAGCAAAACACGCAACGTCCTGCACCAATGGTATCCCCCTTTTTACACAAACAGACTACATTGTACGAGATGACTGTTCCTGTGTTCCACTTGAGGGTCCCTCCATAGCTGCTGATACTGCATTAGCCAGCTTCTTGTATAACCTTTCTCCTACTGTAGGCTGTAAGTCAATAAATGTTTCATTGCTGGTTAAGAGTCTTGCTAGTAATATTTTTATTATATCACAGATCGTCTTGTATCTCTGCAGCATCGCTATTAATAATGTGCTATCAGTGCTGCCATACTGATGAAAATGTGTTTCTTCGCAATTTTCCGTGTGCTGCATTTGCCGTCACTTTCTGCGCTTTCCGCGTAATCTTAGATAGTTGTAACAGCCGAGTGCAGCAGGGAAAACGTCTGAACCAGCTTGTGTTCGCCCCGTACATGCCCATTGCGCTTGACTTTTGGCCAGTGCACTACGTGTGCACGAAATTTGCATTTTTGCAGGAGTGATGTTGTAGCCCGCCCAATTGACAATGAAAGATTGAAAAAAAAAAAAAAAAATTGCGCAAGCCTTTCGGTGGAATTCTGTGCTGGCGCGGGTAATTTTGTGTCCGGTTAACAATGTTTTTTTACGCGTACCGTAAGCGGTTGTAACGTCTGTCAGTATCGAAATAAATTAGTGGAATTTCGTGTCACTGTGTGGTGCTCCGAGCTCCATTAATGTATCGCAAACTGGGAGTCCAAGACGGCTAGCCATATATAGCGAAAAAATAGACCTTGACGACCAAGGCTCTTGTACAGTTCTTTTCAGGCTACTTGGGGATCATTAGCAGCGCGTAGGTACTAATGTATTTTCATAAGAAATGCTTTTTCCGAGCGTATCAAAGGGCATTCATTTTGCTTTAGTGCTGCTTGCCTAGGGCGCCTTTCTAGCCTGCTCTTGGTTTTATTGCTAATAGGGTTGCTGACTTTTTGTCTCAGTTAATTTAATATTTTCACTTCTGATAGTGTCTTGCTCCCTGATGCTCCTGCATATACTATGGCTAGCGCTTCTCATGCAGGATAGCCAACTTTACCTAAAAGGAAAAGCGGTGACTGAAACTAATGTTTGACAATATTGAAAAAAGCGCGGATTATCCTTCAGAGAAGCCATCTTGCTAGGAGTGTCTGGCCCTCCAGGTATAGTCTTACATTGTGCGCATGCACAACGGTATCATGTAACAGATCGTCCAATGAGAGCTTTTCACGACCCTGTCAATGTTCTTCACAGCGTCATTGTTGTCTTTCCCCGCTGCTGCATGCAGGAGTCTTCTCTTGTGATGACTTGCTTTCGGCTCAGTGTTTTACCCTACATCTCCGTAAGGTGATAGACGGCGTTGCAACTGATACGGCATTATGTAACAGGTCTCCATGAGGATCATCAGTCTGCTCAGCTCTGTGATGATCTTTGCAAGTGGTGTTTTCAGCTTAGGATTGTCGTGACTTGCCTTCAGCTCAATGCCTGGTTCAGTTAGATCTTGCCTTATAGGTGGCAATCTCCATCTAGTGCATTCTTTGATCGATAGGTGGCGCTGCAACGGAAATGGTAACAGGTCTCCATTAGGATCTTTAGACTGCTTAGTCCTGTGATGCTCTTTGCACAGTGTTCGTAGCTTGGGCCTCATGTTCGCTACCTTCTTGTCTCGGGATTTTCGTCCAGCTCAGCCATAATTTTGCACGCGTGATGTTCAACGCGTTTCTCCGCGGAGTTTGTCGTGAGTAGACCAAGCACATTCCGTACACCACATTCGCGATAGACGGTGCTGCAGATGAGATGGTATCTTGTAACAGATCTTCATGGGGATCATCAGTCTGCTCAGCTCTGTGATGCTGTTTGCATGCAGTGTTTTCAGCAAAATTTTCGCCAACTCTTAAGATTGTCGTCGAACTCAACCACAATGTTCGCAAGTATTTCTGCAATGATGTTCAATGCCAGGAACGTGTATCTTCACGGTGCTTCATCGGTGAATTTATTCTTTGCACGACATATGGTGCCGCAATCAAATACAGCCTTCGACGTCATGATCAGGACACATTTGGGGTGCTATGAGTTTTCAGAGTGACTTAGCTGATGCTTGTTGCCATTGGGTAGATCAGGTCTAGATTGTATTTTTGTACTCTCACAAGAACGATATTATTTCTGTAGGATTTAGTTGTGACCTGTTTGCTATGCAGTTCAATAAAATGTCGAAGTGAAAAGCGTGTCTCTCTTTTTCCCTTGTCGTAACCTTGCTAGAGGCACCAGGCTGTTGCTAGCTGTGGTATGCTACTACGATTAGCTCTGGATGGCTATGCTGTGACGTCACATAGATGACATCACGTGACGTCACAGATCACGCAGAAAAATAAAAAAGTAAAGAAAAGAAAGTGATTTCATGCCTTTATCTCCTTGTTTATCACTACTACTAGCGTGTTTCATTTTTGGGGTGCACACGTTGTACATGAGCCGAATCATTTTGTACTACCGGACAGAGAAAAATCGGTGATTGTTGTGTCCAGCGTTATCCAGCGTGTGTCAACGCATGCCCTCCAGCACCCTTGTGGTGATCGCACCTTACCATCCGATCCTCCTCTCCACCCGCACCTCGCGATCGCACCTTATCGAGTTCAGCAGTTTCTGACGCCAATGACGCGCGTGCACGAGTCAGCGCATCATCTCGCCCTCAGTGAGACAACAGATCACCCGACAGATTGATTGTTGGACTCAAACAGAGTGATTTTGAGATTTCACGGGGAGGAGTTGTGTCCAGTGTTATCAGCGTGTGTCAACGCAATCCCTCCGGCAACCTTGTGGTGCTGCGCAATAGTGTGTGACGCGCCTGTGCGGCGCCAGTCGCCCCCGGACTCTACCACGCATGCGTGGCATTACGTACGCTCCCTTTTATGTAACTCATGTTTTTATGTTCATTAAATATAGATACCCAGTACATGACAGTGATCAAATATTTACTATTACTGTTTTTATGGTTCTGTGGGGTAAAAACAAAAGCATATGAAACAATCTGACGATGCACATAGGAGCAAAGATAATAAGTTTCATAAGTCGACCAGACAGGGTGACTCGTCATATGCTGCAGCGGATTGTGGTCACATAGGGAGTTTGAAAACATGAGTGCAAAATGCGCAAAAAGCACCGGATAGTCACGTTTACTTGCCGTAAAATCAGAAACATCTGGAACGTCGAAGCTCTCGTAAACTGAAGTCATGTTACGATGGCCAAAACGCGGAACAGATGTCCAATAACTGTATTTCATTCAATCGGTGCTCTTTCTTGGAAGCTTCGCTCCTGCGCCGGAATGGAAGCATTGATTCACTTGCTGCAGGCATGCCACTACTTTGGTGTTGAAGTAGCGTACGTCAAGCTGGGCTGAGTCAAGTTAGGCTTGTCGCCCCAATTTAGACGTGAAACCTAATTTACGTTAAACATCAACGGAACAAAGCAAGGCTCACTAGGCAGCATCGAAAGCAACTTGCTTTCGCAAAATTAAGCTAATAAATTTGCTACTGCTAGATTAAAAAGTATAAAACAACATAGGACGTAGTGCACAGCGAAATGATCTCCCGATGTTTTCGCGTTCCGTAAAACACTCATGTGAATGTGCTTTGTGAGCTACGGTGTTTTAATTTAGTGTAATCTGAAAGGAAATAATTATAAGCCGTATTAACTATTTTGTAAGAAGATGCAACGCTGGGACATCCAGTGGATGGGATACCTGAACCTTGTTTGATATTGTAATTCTATATACACAGAGACGCACGCTTTTCCTTCCCTTGCTTTCTTCTATTCGTATCTTTTTGAACGGCCACGGAAAAACCCAGCGCGGAATTCGACCAGGGAATAACTAAACGAGGACATCCGTGCTAAACGTGTTGTTGCTTCGTTTTCCATACATGATCACTCACGGATTAAAAAAGGACATCTTGTTTGCCTAGAACGTTCTTCGCTTCGTTTTGATCCCAAGCGGAAACCACGAAAAATTTCCACATCTGCAAGGAAGAAGGCCCTTTGTGGAACTTATTGCATCGGACTTCTCCCGGAATAATGAGTTCGGATACTTAAACGATAAAGGAGGAGTGGCATCAGTCACGATACGTATCTGGCAGAAACGATTCTCTTACTTTTCGTGGGGTTTACAGTTGCTTTACCGCAGACATACGGATATGATAACGCAGATATGATGCGTGGTAGCACCTCAATAAAAGCGAAGGCGAACCCATGCAGCACAATGTAGTGAAAGCCGGGCTGGTCGTCAAGTGCTTTATCTATTTGCTTCTACTCCTCTGTCGCTACAAAAAACAGGGCGCTGCTGTAGAAAAAAAAAAAAAAAAAAAGATTTTGCGCCAATGTTGTATCTTGTCTCTCACTGTCACACTTGTACGTAACATGCAACTTGTAATTGTGTGAGATTAATCAGTTTACTAAGTATTCAGTTATATTTTGCAGAATGCAATTTGTAAAGTTTTATCATTTAAATTTTGGTAATCAATTACCGATGCAACTAATGCGAAAACGGACAACGAGCACGAACATGAAAAATGCAAGTGTGAAAGGAACGTACGTTAACGAGGCCTGTTCTTCATAATTTGCTTTGGTGCATGCCAGCGACACGATACACCGCCACTCGTAAGAAATAAATACGAGCAAGCAGAAAAAGGTGCTCTCAAATTACTTCACGCGGGAAGCTGGGAAAGGGCTTTCCAGTCAACTTACATACTTTGTTCAAAAGGCGTCTCCTATACACACAGAACGGAAAAAGAACGCATCAAACAGTGCAGCAAAACGGATGTAGCACCGTTCACGACCTCCTGTTTATTCTCTCACTCTGACCACGTTCACCTTGCTACACTGACAATGACAGGTTGATCGGGCCATTCTACAACGCACCACCGCTGTAAGAGGAAGCCACTTTTGAAGGGGCCGTCCCTGAATTTGATTATGGATTCTCAGCGATTGTTATATGACAAAGACAGTATAAAAATTATTGCACATCGATGCAACTAGTAATTAGTGCTTGGGACATTCAACAAAATTTGCATGTAAATACGAACCAAAGAAACAAAGAACACGTGGAGATGCAACGGATGAGTTGAACACGGGCTGCAGACTTCGGAAAAGGTTTATTATCCTACTGGGCTGATTAGCGTAGCGCTAAGAATGCCCGGTTTGGACGCAACACAGTCGTTTATACAATGGTATGAAGGTTCTCGAAAGCACTCAAAAGATTACGAAAAAAAAAAAAGAAGAAAATTGATTAAAAAAAGAAAGGAAAAATGAAAAGCTTGAAATATACTATAGTGGAATCTCATACGTACGCTTCTGAGAGATAGAAGCTCTGATTTCTTATCCTCATCTTTCACATATTACTCCCACAGAAATGGGGCAGCGGTCTGCCCCTCAACGAACAGACACACGAGCGCTCGCACGCTCATTATATTATTATTATATGTACTTTATTTATATATACTTTATTTAATTATATATTATATATGCAGTCATGTCTCGCTTATCCGGACACCTCTGTTCCGGCCCTTTATCGTCCGGATAACGAATTTCCGGATAACGAATTTCCGGATAATCGAGGGAAATGAAGGGGAACATGCAATGTTCGTAGTATATACGTATTTATNGGCGAGTATACTGTGCCTAAAGAAAGTCAGGGATGCTAGTTTGTCTCAAATTTCCCTGTATTTCTGACACCCGTGCCAGCAACATGGCAGCTGTACTGGCACTTTCTGCATTGGCTTGCTACTCGAAGTACAGCAGCGCCTTGGAGTTGGGAGAGATGCTGACGCGCAGATGCTATTGAGACGAGCTCTGGCGCTTCGTCATCCGTCTCAGCTTCGTCGTCTTCCCCGATATCACTGCCTCACACAAGTGCAACGATAGAATCGTCGTCTAACGGATGAAATATAATAAGACGACGCTATAATAAATAAGAGACGACGCTTGCAGATCAACTTTTTTTGTTCGGCGGATAGCCGACACCTCTTCCGCTTCTCGGGAGCCATTCCGGTGGTCTGCCTGGGCACTGATTGTGCAGACATCTAGAAACAACGTAGTGTCTCCAGACCCCGGTGACGGGTGAGTCACTCATCGAAGGACGATAGAACGGGTTTGTGAACCTAGGCCAGGCTCATTTAGGTCAACTGGGCGAGGCCTTTCCGGTTAAGCGGGGCACAGCGGCACTGGTTGGGACAAACCGTTCCTTGCCTTCGGTGTCCGGATATGGATAACGAATTCCGGATAAACCAGTAAAAACTCAATGGCCATGGGTTCGTTCCCTGCTGTGCAGACCGGTTAACGATTTTTCCGGATAAGTGAGTTACGGATAAGCGGGACATGACTGTATATATATAATATAAGAAAGAATACGACGTGGACGGACCGGATAGGGAGTTAAAACGTTAATTTATTTACATGGGTAAGGTTATTCTAGAGGTCTACGTTACGACGACAGCGCCGTCTTCGTCAGTACTAAACTGGTTTATTGGTGGCAGTCGTTTTTAAAGCAGTCATTGGTGACGTCATATCCTCTTCACCCCTTATATATATATAGAGAGAGAGAGAGTAGAATCGAGGTAAACGGTCGTCGCTTAAATGGAACTGCCGCTTAGACGGAACAGTTGTTTCCGAGTTGATTGCTTTGCTACTTACTCAAGCAAACAAGCATCTCGCTAAACTGAACTCAGAACTTCCCCTCGTCCGGTTAAATGGAACTGACAGCGGGAAATAACAGTATAAATTTGTTGGTGCTTTCACCATTTCCCGTGCGCCATTGCTAAGTGCATCTTTCGCCTATTTCCGTTTCCGTCTGGCATTCACCTAATCAACCTCGCGAAGTGGGATCACATATCAATCACCTCGGAAAGGAGCGGAATTGTTTTTTGTGCTGTGTCGGGCGAAAGTACCACCGAATGTAGAGAGGAGGAAGTTGTGTTCCACGTCCACAACTGCCCTGGACATGGTGCTGTCCAATGTCTGCTAGCCGTACAACTGGAGCTCCTTTCAGCCAATACCACTGCATTCCTTCAGCCCATGGAGCCGATTCAACACTGCAATCATTGAAGGCTTTTTTTTTCTTTTTTTTTTAAGTATGAGAAAGGTTCTGAACTCAGTATCCGGCCTCTCTGTCAGCCATGAACAGCATTATAACAAAAATACAGTTGGAAGGACTGAAACAGACGAAGATATCTTCTTTTTTCATTGCACAGTAATTCATGTTTGCAAATAAATTTGTATGATCACACAGCATTTTTACAATTACTTGGTCTTCCAAGGCCTGTGTGTAGCACGTATTACTAGCTGGTACGTGCAAAAACCATTCAACTGTGCATTTAACATCCCTACTGCACCCTGAACTACAGTCACTCAGTAAACGGATGACTCAGACTCCTGATAAATGGAACAAATTTCTATCGTCCCTTCAAGTTTCGTTTAATGAAATTCTATTGCATATTTCCTTTACAAATAACATGAAAGTTCTGAGAAATTTCTGCGCTTACATAAAAAAGAAAGAAGAAAAAAAAATCTAAGAAGGTCCCTTGTTATTTAGTTACCTACTATAAGGGTCACGATATGACACTTGCACACACCTCACGGATGCGACTGTTGCATGGCCATGTAGATTTATACCAAGCGAGTATGAATTAAACACGGTAGCTTAAGTGTATGAAATGATTTTTCATGTTGTCGACCTGTTTTCAAATGCAAAAATGAGGAGGCTCAGGGAAGGTAACAGCACCTAACTCAAAATTTGGCGTCGTGTTCAAAAACACACACACAGCTGTGCTTGAAGTTGAGCAATTATCAACTGCAATCTGGGTGCCAAGAATGATGTACAGTCTCCCATACGTTCATCTCGGCAGCGCTATCGTGAATACACAGAAGTGCGCTTCACAGCTTTGTTATGCAAAGGACCCTTTCATCAATATTAATAAATTCGGTAGTCATTCCAGATAACTCGTTTCAGTAAATAAGCAAATAAATGACCTGACGAAGTATAGTGTGAACTTCGTAGCGCTAAGAATAGAACGCATTTGATAACAAAGCCGTGAAACGCACTTTTGTGTATTCACGACTACGCTGACGAGAAGCACGTATGCATTATGCATCACTCTTGGCACCCAGATTGCAGTTGATAATTGCTCAACTTCAAGCATAGCTTCTCCTTCAGCAGCTCACAACATAAACATAAGTGAAGTTTGTGCGTTTCTGAAGACGACACAGAATTTTATGACTATATGGAAACAGTTGAATACAGAACAATTGCTATTGTTTCTTGTGTCTTATTTAAATTTATATCTATCAGTCACAGAATGACACTTGTATACCAACACAGTACTCATACTGTTATTGAATAAACGCCATATAGTCATGAAACGGTGGTTTCGTTCGTTGCCGTAATCGTAATTGCCATTGGTATGAACTCTGCTCACTTGACCGCGACATCTCCCGCTTTTTCGAGGTTTTGCCCCCAAAGATCAACAATAGATGCTAGCCCAGTTCTCTGTGAAGCCGACCTGGGATTAACAAAAGCTTCTTCAGCAAAAAGCATAAGTACATGTCTGTCCACTCACGATAACATGAAAGTCTTGCGGTTTAGCACGTGCGTCTGATGCAGGATGACGTTCCGAATGAATAACGTATAAAGAAATGAGAAGCCTCTGATTTCTTTGATGGTGTAAACAAATCCTGGTCAGCTTACGTTTCTATCGTTGGATGAATTACCCAGCGCCCACATAACAAAGAACCCCCCCTAGACGTCCCGCAGATGTACGCGTCGGGACCCACGTTACGTCCCTCAGACATACGAGTTTGATCTAAATTACGTCTCTTGAGCGTCCACACTACTGTTAGAATCAAGACAAAAACACAATTTTTCAACATCCAGGGAATGCTGGATGGGATGCGTTATGGACGGGTTCTGGATTTACCCACACAGCCACAATCCGCCGGTAGCTGTCCTAATCAAGCGAAAAATATGCGCAATTGGACAGCCTGAGAAGTTGCGCTGGACTCCGCAGCGACACAATCAAAATGCAGCTTAGATACACCAACATTGCTCCCTCCACATCACGTTTACCCTGTATAGTGTGCATATATTTTAAACGTGCTTACACAACGTTGTTTCGCTTCAAAGTTCTTTATTGCGTAAAACATGAGACTAGCAAAGAAAGCAATGAGATTGCAAACTAAGATTGGCCGGACCAAGAAGGCTTAAGACTATTAACCTTAGGTATAATTTGTCACCGCTGCACAGACGAAACCCAGCGCGTGCACAGGAACAGATACTTCCACTTATACTTCAGTCGTCAGTTCATTTCCGTGCCATCTCCACAAAGTTTTTTTTTTTTTTTTTTCGAATGGAACATTTAAACGTTATAACACGTGTTTTCTACTGAGTTTACCTTTAAACGTGACTATAACATCGTCTTTTTGCAGAGCAAACTGGAAGGTGGGTCAGCCCAAGTTACCTTCATTAGAAATATGTCTGTTGCAAGTCGCACCATATCCTGATCAAAATCCAGACGTGACATCCGTGGGACGTAACGGAATGGACTATAAGCGAATATTTTTTTTCCACTGTTTCTGGGACATTGGAGGAATATCTGAAGGGATATCCATTTTCTGATGTTGTATGTATGTTACATACATATCCCAACTCAGACGCTGAGGTTCGGATTAAATCTGGATATCCAGTGGACAATCGTGGTTGCTTGGGCGCAGTTTATAAAGATGAATTTGGAATTGAGAAGATCCGTGAATAGAAAGTGTACAAAGAATTGAAAGGAGTACCATGTCCGTGAGCAAGCACTGGGTAAAAAGGAAAAAAATGGGTTTGGGTGTTTTTTGGCGCAAACTTAAGACATCCGCGGTCATGCTGCGCCACTCTATGTTATACGTACAAAACATTAGATGTTGCGGGTTTG